>JAVIWB010006897.1:0-13136 GCA_031893035.1 Dermolepida albohirtum | reverse complement strand
TAATCCAACAGCGTATAATCGAGTTTGCAAGGTCTTCTCTGATACCTTTATATCTTGAAACACATATTATTTTTGCGAAATATTAACAATCTGGATAAATTCGACTATACATCTGTAGCTATTTGAAACATTCCAGGTGCTAGGAATGTTTCCAATAGCGTTTCACATAACGACGAACGTTAAAGACGTAACTGCTCTGATGAAAGCTCGCCTATTTCGCAAAGCAATGTTGACAATATTTCTGTGTTCCCTTTCGCTGGTTTTGCGTGTCCAGCACCAGTGTTGTCGACCGCTTATTTTGAGAGCAATTTTTCAGTTCGATAAGTGATAAAATTCTTGGTGCAACTTTTACTTTACTAACAATTTCCCCTTTAGAATTCTAATAAATATTCCAGTCTAATTTTCCCCATATTTCTAATATATTTCGTCTTTTCCATGGGACATAAGTTCGTTATGGAAATATAAAATTAGACACTAATTTAACTATAAGACACTAAACTAAAAACGGTAAATACATTAATCGTAAGCACATTCTTCTAGGGTTCTAACAATTCTGAATAAATTTTACTTGTATTAACACATTATATTATCCCTTCACCTTCCTAGAGTTTAGCGAGCGTAGATGAAGATTAGTTTGGTAAAGAATTAGCCACATCGAAACTTAATACTATAAAAGAATTAAATAAATATACGTATATTTAAGAGATTTGTATATTCGTGTTTCCGATACAGTACAAAAGGTACTAGAAAGGTTTTTCAATATGACGCAACAATCAATCGTAGGAAGCTGCTTGTTGCTGCATGTTGAGACATGTTCATACGTGCATAGTAGCCGCCACGCCATCTCGATGGGCTCAGTTATTCATTAGCAGTGGGAATGTAAAGTGCTTGCGATGGCATCGTGGTCACGAAATGAGATAAGGGCAGGTTTGCGTTATAATTTCGTGCGTGGTTTAAACATAGACCAATGCTTCGAAGAAATGACTCTTGCACTAGATGATATTTGTCCACATCGCACAACGATATTCAGGTGGTATGGAGAATTCCAAAGGGGAAATTTAACTGTGGGGGATGCTGAGAGGCCGGGACAGCCACGAACGTCAGTTACGGAGGAAAACGTTACTATTGTGAGGAAAATGCAGGCCTAAATGCACCAGCAATTCGTTCGAATCTGCATAATCATTTGCACGCGAAGAAACTTTGTTCTCTCTGGGCGCAGCATCGACTGACTGACTAGCAGATAACACGACGCGTGACTCGGTGCCGGGAGATGCTAAAAAAGTTTAATAAGGGACAATCTCTGTGTGAACAACATCACGACAGGTGATGAGACTTGTCTGTACTATTACGATGTGCCGACCAAAGCTCGAAACAAAGTTTGGGTCTTTTATGATGAGGACACATCCGTAGTTATCAGCAAATCCCGATCTGGAAAGAAGAAAATGATAGCTGTATTTTTCAAATCGAGTGGAATTGTAGAACGCGTCAGTTTAGAAGCACAGAAGATCGTCACAGCTAAATGGTAGACTGAATAGTGTCTGCCTTAAGTCATTGGATCTATGAAGAACTTGCGGTCAAAGTCGAGAATGGACACCTTGTTCCTCCATCACGATAATGCTTCAGCTCACCGCGCCAAAGCCTGCACCGAATATTTGACCACAACAAGATCGAAACTTCTCGAGCACCCTCCCTACAGTCCAGATCTTGCTCCCTGCGACTTTGCGCTGTTTCCGCATGTGAAAATGAAGCTAAAAAGGAGGTGGTTTTCCAGTGATGAGGTCCTTCTGCGGGCTTGGAACAACGAGTGTGTTTTACTCCCTAGTGAAACTTGGCAGAACTGGTTTAAAAATTGGTTTCGGAAGATGGAGAGGTGTATTGAGTGTAGAGGAAATTACTTTGTAAAAATTAAATAAACAAAGCTGTATTGCAAAACTTTCCTAGTACCGTTTGTACAATAATATGTACTTCAACTTTATTATTGATTATAACTGAGATCTGATCTAATTTAGTTACCAGATACTGTAGATAAATAAAAATATTCCCAAGCAACACCATCTTTAACGATTATTTTTAAGTATTTTTTAGTTTTAATATTTTAAAACATATCAAAAGTAAGAATTAAATATTTTGGAATTATCGTGATGATGGCGATAACATTTTATCGATAAGTGAATTTGATACCAAAACATGCCTGATAGCGTTATGCCGGCAATATATTTCAATAATACCTGATTTAAAATTAAAAAAATCACTTCAAATGATGAATTGATTCGGCATTTTTCTATGAAAATTCATATACACCAGTTGTAGCACACAAACATAATTTTTTATTTTTTTTTTTTTAATTTATGGACTTTCCTATTTTCATTTTTATTAATTTTAATTCATTATTACGCTTTCTATTTACGTTTTCATTTTATTCTACGTCTATCGTTCTTCCTTGTTAGTCCAAAATATTCTATTCAAGCTGTTGATTTAGTATGACCCTATCAAAGGTCATACTACATACTATCTACATACATATTCATATATATCTGAATAAAATGAAAATAAATGGTTCTTTTTGGAAAAACAGGTTGTTGTTTTTTGAAAAAGAAACTACCTATAATGAATAAGTTAAACAATACTTTGAAATGTATAATAATTACAAAAACTTTGAGTTTTTATCAAATTACATGAATAATTGGTTTTAAAAATTGAATGTTTTTGCATTCACATCCGCGAACGTGTTATAAATTAGTCACGTGTGATTTTTGTCGGATAAGTCAAACTCAAAGGTGTGTTCTTTATTATGTTTACGTTTTGTTAGGTAAAAAAGAATTTATTTTTCGGGAGATTTAGGCCACATATCATTTAGTGCAAACATAGTGAAGCTTTTAACCTAGACCTCTTAATGCCCATTATAAAGCACGGGGACGAAAGCACTATAGTGTGGTACTGTATATCCGCGGCAGGCGATAACGTTTTATGCAAGACATGAACAGTGATCGTTATTATCTGCTTCTGGGTTTCCGGGCTGGAACCGCGTCAATTGTATATCTGCCGACGTTTCGTACCCATTTGTATGGGACATCTTCAGGGCTGAACTACTGCACTGAATCTGATATACATGCGGTTCCAGCCCGGAAACCCAGAAGCAGATAGCATGGACCACGACCGCGGAAGTCTACGTACCAAATTAGTGATCGTTATATTTGCGTACTGCAAGTAATTAATAATAACTACTACTACTACTAACAACAGGACGGCTCTTGTCATCATGCATTAGCAACAACGCGTTGATTCAAGTATAATAGCGTGTGTACTCTAGGTTTTAAAAAAATACAGTGGAACCTCGGTATACGTCTGGTTTAGAATACGTTCTCCTTTGGACTAAACAATTTTTTTTCGGTATATAACTTAATTCAGTTATACGCGCCATATATGAAGAAGCAACACTATTCGCAAATTTATATTGACTTCATTTCGTCTATGCAATTTCTGCTTTTGCCAGTTTTATGGTATGCGATTATAAACGATCGTGTTTCTACACTCGATTCTTTCCGTTTAGGCATTTCTAACCGATTGAACTGCTTCGAAACACACGATGTTATCACTATGAGCACCTCACAAAAACTAACTGTAATTTTGCCAAAATACCCAAGTATAAATACTTAATAGTTTACAATAACACCCTACCCTAAAATAAAATCATAACAGTCGAAAACTTCCAAGAATTGAAAGATCTAATCCCTTAAGTGCAATTATTCTACCTGAAGTTTTATTAGGGTATTATCATTCACTGTGAATAATAGGGTAATCGCATAATTATTTTTGAATAAGCTTTTATAGATTTTAATGTTTGCTATGAAACTATTTCTTACTACAGAAATAAATTTTATAATTACAACTTTTCGATAGAAACTGTAATGAAACAAGGGTGACCAAATACTTATAAGCGATAGTGTACGTCCTTTACGGTATAAATCCAAACATTAGGAACTAAGTAAGGTCGTATGTATATTACTATGCCTAAAAATAATTTTATGTGAAAGATATATTGTATAAGATTCGCTTAAGTTATATTAGGAGTTAGTAACAACGTAATGAAAGCCCGCGGTGGCTCAAGAAATTAATTTTATTAATAAAATATTTTATTTAGCAGTATGTTTCATTTTAACCCTATCATTTTGTTCTACATACACTACAGACCATAAGTGAGGGATCAGTAGATGAAATTTAAAAAAAACATGCACGCTTAGTGAAACAAAACGTACATTTCTACAAAACTATATCTACGAGACAAATGGACAGTTTTCCTTATAAAATAAAATAATTTCAACATATTCTGTAGAATTTCTTATCATATTCGACTTTCGTCGAAGTATCCACCTCTGCACTTCATGATTTCTTTACAAATATTAGGCAACCGCGATACAAGTTTCTGGAGCGTATCCATTGGTAAATTATTCCACACCCTTGTAAGTTGCTCCCAAAGCTGTTTCTGCGATTGTGGGCAGCTTTCTCTCACGTTTCTATCTAATTCATCCCACAGTAATTCGATAGGGTTGAGATCGGGTGATTGTGGTGGCCAAATCATATTTATCAACACCCCTTCCTCCTCTTTTTGATTCACATAGTTTTTACAAAGTTGGGAAGTGTGTTTGGGATCATTATCTTGTTGTAGGTGAAAACCTTCACCAATTAACCTTAATCCAGACGGAATTGCACGCTCCTCCAAAATCTTCAGATACCCCTCTTTTTTTAAAATGCCTTCAATGCGGTACAAATCTCCGACACCATCAAAGGAAAAGGATCCCCAAACAAGCACAGAACCTCCCCCGTGTTTAACAGTTGGCACTACACATTCGGGTAACATCCTTTCACCCACTTGTCTTCGAACGAAAACTCGTCGATTACTACCAAACACTTAGAACTTTGACTCATCTGTCCATAACACCTGCTTCCACATTTCCATGTCCCAGTGTTGATGGTTCTGGGCCCATTGTAACCGTTTTTTACGATTTCGTGGATTCAATAATGGTTTTCGAGCTGCAATACGCCCATGTAGTACCGCCTTTGTCAAACGTCGTTTTACAGTAGTCAGTGATAGCGGCTTTCGACGGCCTTCATTCAGCTCTACTCGAAGCTGAGGAGCTGTGAGGCGCCTATTTCGTTTTGATAGTATTTTTAGGCGCAAATCCTCTTGTCTGGTAGTTACCCTTGGCCTTCCGCAACATTTTATTGGTTGTAATGATCCACTTTGTGAATATCGTTTCACTGTTCCTTGCACCGCGTGATAAGATAAATTTAACTTTTGGGCTATTTGCCGCACTGAAAATTTTTCACCATGTAGCGTTATTATAGAACTACAAGTTTCTGCGCTAAGTTCCTTTCTTTTCGGCCTTTTTATAAGTTACTTTTACGTCTATTCTCAAATACTCGTATTGCAACCTACTCGGACAAATGCTGCACGAAAACTAATTTTTAAATTGCTAAATAGTTTACTATGAATTCCTAATACCATTATAATAATATTGCGCTGTAAACCCTATTCAATTTATTGGGGTATATAAAATATTTCTATTAAATAGACGCCATAAAACTACTAAAAGGATTTACAATATTTTTCAGAAACAAATATATCTATCTAATTTATAATAATAATCCGAATAATCCTTCTCAGAAGTATATTTACAACTGTTATTTCAATTATTCTCACCAAAACAGGTAAAAGTCTAAGGGATGTGTCTAAAATACAAGTGTTTTGTTATTAATAATAAGTGATCCCTCACTTATGGCCTGTAGTGTATATGTTAAATACATATGCTCGTAGCTATAACTGTCTATATACAGTATAAGTCTATGTCAATACTTCGCCATAAAAATAATCTTTTATTCCATAATCAACTAACCATTATCCTCAAATTTTTGTAGTATAATAAAACACATGCTTTACTTCATGTCTTTCTCTATAATCTAACTTAAATATTATTGTGACAAGGATTATCTATACCATGTAACCATTTACCACAATCTTAACTGACAAAAATTTTAATTAGGTGAGTGTAAGTGGCATGGAGATTATTCAGACCTATTCGAGCACTACAAAGACTCCCATCCAGCTCTATCATTTAATGATTTTCGAATAGAAATCGATATTGTTAGTTCATATGAAGAAAATTATGTGTTTCAACACTCGAATGAAACGTTCGTCGCACAATTGAAATGTGATACTGCAACCAGCAAATTTTATTGTAACGTGATATGTTCTGGCTATGAGTCTAAAGCGAAAAAAATCCTTTACAATGTATGTTTCACAAACGATAAAGAAAAGTACTCCTGCGAAATATATGATGTACAATATACTGAAGTGGGAGCATTCGTAATCAACGACAGTACAACTGCTATAAATATCAACGATATTATATTGAAATTAAACAATCCAGTATATGTGATATGTAAAATTGACATAATTGAAAAAATTGCTGCAGAATCTGAAAAAAATGCTGCAGAATCTGAAAAAACTCATTTTATTGAACACGAAGACGAAATGTTGAGCACACTGGAATGTCCTATATGCTTTGAATATATGGTGCCCCCTATAATGCAGTGTAATTCCGGTTGCAGCTTTTGCGGATCACACAGAGAAGAGCTTTCAGAGTGTCCAAAGTGTCGAGGACCCGTCGGTGGAACACGCAACTACTTGTTGGAAAAAATTACAGATATTATTGAATATCCATGCAAACACAATGAAAATGGCTGCACGTATAGATCCAATGCAAGAAATATTAGAGAACACGAATCTAATTGTACTCGTGGTCCGTTTAAGTGTGTCATAGATTATTGTTCGTGGCTAAATTCATTTCCAAATTTGAAACCTCATTTGCAAGAAAATCACAAGGATAACATCTTAGAAAATAACTTTGTAACTTATATATTGTGCGACGACTTTATCAATGAAACCTGTATCTATATTTTATTCGGTTACGACAATATATTTAAGTTGTTGTTTTCCCGAGATAATGACGCTTTTCGTTGGTCACTGCAAATTGTTGGAAATGATGAAGATTGTGATAAATATATGCTTGAATTAGATTTCGATTCCCATTCTATAGACAGACTTTATGTTAGGAAACCTTGTGGTCCTTTAACTGATTATGCTTCAATTAAAGATAACTTAGTTACACACTTAAAAATGACCCATTTAAAAACATTTATTGTCGAGGATTTGTTAACATACAAAGCACGAGTTCTTGAAATTAAGTGACGTCGCATATCTGTTTTTTTACGTATAAAATAATTTTTATTCATTTTATAGTGATACTATTTTAATTCTGTATTAGTTTACTTCAAAATGTTACTATTATTTACCAAATTAAGAATATATTAATTACCAAATAGAAATTTTTAATTGTTTAAGCCGTCTGCACAAATTTGCCTAAGATTTTTTTTTAAAATAACTGATACGACGTCTGATTAATTCTTTTAAATAACGAATAAAGTAGCTTAGCTTCGCTTAAAAAATATCCACACCTCATCTTATCTACTAATCATATAGGCATGAACTAAATACCAGACACAGAATACAGTTACTGTCTGATATTCAGTAACTCATAAAATTTAATTTTAAGTTAGCTAATCGCAGTCAACATCGTACACCATCAGTAGAAAAGATTACTCAATAAAAATAACATAAAATTTTCAAAAACCTTACTATATACGAGGTATGGCAATTAAATAATCAGACTGGGGTGAGAAATGTTATTTATAGCAAATGAACTTTTATCCCCCTTCAACATATTCTCCTCCCCTATTTATACACCGCTGAATACGTGTCTTCAATTGTTCAAAACAATGCTGTAGTTCATCAATTGTCAGCCTCCTCGACAATTCAGTCGTTTTTGCATTTACATGTTCAACAGACTGAAAACATGTTCCCTTTAGTGGACTTTTCGCTTTTGCGAACAGGTTGAAGTCACATTATGCGAGATCATGCGAAAATGGAGGATGATCAATCCCAGCAATGCGCTTGTCCGCTAAAAACTGTTTCACAAATAGGGCATTGCCATTTTGTCATGTTTAATTCATCATGTAAGATGTGTCTTACTGTTTCTTTGTTAATGTTTACCATATCGGCAATCATCCGAATGCTCAGACGTCGGTCTTTCCGCATAATTTCATTAATTTTTTGAACGTTACCTTCAGTTCTTGCAGTCACAGGTACATCATCTTCGACCTGTTCCCGATCTTCAGAAAACCGTTTGTGCCGTTCAAAAACTCGCGCACGTGATATTATCTTTTCTTTCTTACTCTTTCCTTCACCTTAATTAGGACTTCTTTGTAGTATTTCTGATATACTTTGACCCCCAGTCAGTCATAATAACACCCTTGATATCGAAAAAATTTATCAGCATTGTCTTCAAATTCGATCTGCTCATTCGTACTTTTTTCCGTCTTGGCGTGACATAACATTATCACCAAACACATTCTTTAACATTTGTAAACATTCTGTTGGCGAATTTTTTAATTCGACAAGAAATTTCAGGTTAATTCGCTGCTCGATTTTTATGTTAACTATTATCACGGCACTATTAAGTAACGGTGTCCTTTAGAATTAAAGCTCGAAAGTAAATTAAAGCAGACAGAGAAACAAAACTACGGGTTGTTGCTTGGGAAGTATCAAGGTCAACGACATACCGATAATAGTCTCGCCCGATGCGGCTGCGCGATGGAAAGAGCGCTGTCTCGTTATTTAATTGCCGTACCTCATACATAGTGGTGGACAAAAAAAAAATATGGGATAATTGATTAAAGTTTTATATCTTATGAAGTTTGCTCTCGTAATATAGTTAAAATAAAACAAATCATTGTGCGAAAACTAAACATTTTATTCTGAAGTTTCAAAAAAGAAAACTAAAGTATTTTTAGCGTGGACATAGTAAATTTAATAGAAAATATTTTTCCAAACAAAACTCAATATTATTAGAAAATATTATAGAAAAATATATACTTGTTCTTTAATATTTTATGGCACAACCTTTATTCTCGAGGACTGCTACCCGTCTTCTAGGCGTTGAGTCCAATAATTGGCCACACTTTTCTGCCGGAATAGCATACCAGTTTTTCTTGAGAATCTTCCACAGACGAAAAATCCTTTACATATTTCCAAAGATTTTCTATGAGGCTCGAATCTGTGTTAACCAATTCTTTAACACACTTGGAAATACGTCGTTGTCGTTGTTTTACTAAAGTCGCCAAATATGGTTACATGCATAAAAGCTACACGTTGTCAAGAAGAATGTCTTGATATAATCTCGAATTTTCTTTGTGTATCTATGGTCTAATTCTCTATTCGCTGGTTGATGAACGTAACTTATGCTATTAGAACCAAATATAGACTTGTCATTCCAAAGTATGCTCTTCCACTTTTCTGCACAATATTCAACTTATTCTTTCTCGAGCTCAATTTGTTATTTAATATTTTTCCTAGTTAATGAAGAAATCTGCCAGATCCAACCCCTACTGCAATCACTTGTGTAATAAATAAATGTAGAAACAGGCCGTCCATATAATTACACCACTATCCCCTAACAATGATAAATTTGAATCATAAAAATATTGTTATTCTGGTCTTATCTATATTTACTACCCGTCCCATTTTTCAGGAATATATCGGTTAAAATAACATCTGGTTTTGTTAAGAATGTCTAATACAATACATATGACCACGATAGTATATGAATATCCACTCTTCAAATTAATTTAACTCCAGGGCAGAATCACAACTTCATGACATTTAAATAAAATATAACATCAACGATGAAGCAGATAGTTTAATAAATATTTTCAGTGCCATAGACTTGTGCCAATAGACGAATTTATCAATTACAATAAAATTCAGTCTTAGTTTTTTACTGATGTTAGATACATATATGTGTCTTTGTTGCTGTCATAGTGTGATTCAGGAAATACGATGATTCTTTATCATTCATTTGTTTTAAATTGAAGAAAACTGCTAGTTCCGTTTGTTTTGAATTTAAATAAAAATATTTCCGACAAAAACATTTGTTTTGACACTATTTTTATAATTTTTGTAAAGGTTTATTTCTTCCAAAAGTGGTCATTTGATCTTTTCGCATTTGGTTGTCGATAACTGTTTAAATAAAAGTTTGTATAACAGAGAAAGATTTCTAATTTATTAGTTTGACAATTAAATATTGCTTTTATAAAAAAATTAGTGCTTTTGGACATTCTAGAAATAATTTATTATTAATTAAACAATTAAATAAGATATTCTTAAAAAAAATTATGGGTAAGAATTTTTGTGCTTTTAGAAATTCTATAAATAATTATTGATTAATTTGACAATGAAATATAATATTTAAACAAAATTGCTGGGTAAAATTTTAGTGTTTTTATAAACTCTAGAAATAATTATTAATTAATTATTGTATTCACAAGAATCCTCGTTGAGTAACACTAAATAAAATATTATTCAGTATTTATAAGTAAGATAATATAATACGTAACCAATTGTATTTTTTTATAGTAAAATTTTCATTTACAGCATTTTTTATAGACAAAAAGTGTCGCTCTACTAAGCATTCTACACTTACCTATTGCAAAATTTCCCTAAAACAATTTTTACTCACGATACTACAGATAAATGGAGAACTCCATTTCTTATTCCACAACTATAAAAGACCTAAACACGTTTTACTCATGTGCACCATGTAGTACCTATAAAAAAAATTATAAATGCATCTAATCGTTTCTAAAATTCCATTTAATCACTGAAGGTTGATGTATAACCCCTTGCCACATTAATTTTCGTGTTTTGTATACATATTTCGACAACTAAGTTGCCATCATCAGCAGATAATTAAACAGTGTCGCGCCTGGAAAAAAATCTTGTTATTATCTACCTATGATGACGACTTAGCTGTCGAAACACGTATACAGAACACGAAAATTAATGTGGAAAGGGGTTATATATCAACCTTCAGTGATTAAGCTAATTAACCACAGGCTCCATCAACATTACCTTCTGAAATTCCAATTTGTACATGATCTTATGTGCTCCCTAATACCCTTATCAATTAACAATGAAAGTGGCGTAATGTTTTGCTGTTTATTTTCTTTCATTTTTCACAATCGTCTTCAGAATTTATCAGCAATCTCATTCTCTTCTGCTCCCTACGTATATTGCAAACATTTTTTTCTCTTCACCAGGATTTGATAAAGCACTCATATTCACTATGAAATTGACAGTCTCCGTTTTCGAATTTTTGGTCTTCATCAATTTCAGAACATTCTTCATTTATATTAATCGCTTCTTCTATCAACTTCCTGTGTTTCTAATTTCTGAACACCTTTTCGGTAAGAAAAATTAATATGCTATATATATTGGTAACGGCGACGATTTAGAGTAAATTGCGAACTGCACTATGATATCTATAATATTCTCATAAAAATTATATCGAAGCATCCCCTATTTTTGTTTAAATTGCCTAGGGAAAATTTCAAATTCGTTTTAGAAATGAGACGATGTAGTTTTATAGTGCTAACATCTATATGTAATGAATTTTACACAACGTTGTAAAATACTAAACTTCTCGTAGTATATCGGTGGAGAGAAATAGATACTGCTAAATGAAGTTACTAATAATTACAAAAAAATAGAAGAAAAAGCAATTAATTTAGAAAATCATTTTGTCGAAATTTTGGAAAAGATTCCTTCGATTCCGTTGCTAAAAATAGTGATGATAATTACGGTCCTTTCTTAGTTCAAGTATTAACATAAAAGTAAAAAATGAATAAAAATGAAATAAAAACAAATATTGATTTGTCACATGAAGGGGTTTGAGAAAAAAGTTAAAGTTTTGAACTGTTGCCGAGTGCATTATATCTTTTTTTTCTAGACACCTGCATATAGTATTTCAAAAGTAGATCAGTGCATGGCATGTCTACCAAAAAAAAAAAACACTTTACAAAGGAATATATTTTATAAAAAATACAATTTGAAGTGTACAATATAAAACTATGCAAGTAACATATGTTCAGCATTCTTAATAAATTAAGTTCGTAAATAACTGCTCCCGATCATAAACGTCCAAGCGGGAAATACGTAACTTTATCTGGAAAAAAATTAAGTTATAATTCCGATAGAATGGCAAAATATCTCTGCCAATTTTGCAAAAAAATTCAGCTAAATTCATTCCAAGACGATTAACAACTCTAAGAGAAACTAGTGGGGAACTTCCACAATATAAAACATTTATTAATTTTAGAAATTATTCTCGTTACTCATACGAAAACTTTTGTGACATGGACCTAGACAAATATGCAAACTTTTAACCAAAGAAATAACAGTTTGTGTTCCAGAAATTTTAAAATTATTTTTATGCATCGACAACTGTTAAAATGCATTTCGCCCACATCTGATTATCGCTACGTAAATACCTACTTACTACAACCGATCCTGATCTGTCGCGCTGGGGAAAAATGACCAGCCTACATATTAGAATACTTACAAAATCGACGTAACAACAGCTTTCATATTATTAAAGTTTTAAGGTTGCTAAATGGAAGTAAATATGCTCTGTCATAATCAGATGTTTACGTTTGATGATTCTCAATTGTCATGTGCTATAAATAGCACATTATAACACGGAGTGTATGCACATAGCGCATCGTTTGTTTTGTCGTTAGATTCGCCGTACTAGAATGAATATTCAATAGGTTTGCTAAGGTGGCAGTGCGTTAGTCAAAGGGAGTTGGGGGATTTCTCACTCGAACGTCTATGATCGGGAACCGTTGTTGTGAACCGTAATAATCAGTTTTTTTTAAATTTTATATATTGTAAATGAAGCCAATTAAAAAAGCTATTAAATTACTTAACACTGAAGTTCTAGTTAATAACTACTTAATACTCGCATGCCAAGATTGTTTTCCTTACATATATTGGGTTTGTTTTATTGCCTTGATTAGGTTTCTTTTCAATAACTAAATACATACAAAATGCACATTTTATTCATTCTATAACATCGCAGTAAAATCAACTTTGGTGATGCTCATGATGTATTTTGGTAATTATTTCAAAAAATGCATGGCATTTTCTTTATCTTTTTTATTTTTGTATGCAATACTATATT
>JAVIWB010006896.1:0-12970 GCA_031893035.1 Dermolepida albohirtum | reverse complement strand
ATTTGAGAAGAAGGTCTTGTTCAATGTATCGTTATGAATTCCTTTGTATCTGTTAGCTTATTTCTATTCCTTTCCCTTCTTGACCTTCCTTACAAACTATTTGATTAATTATTCATTATTCGAGAATAAAATAAAAAGCCGTTACTATATTCTTAAAGCATTTAAAAAAGTTGTGAAAACAAACTACGAAACGTTGTCCAAAACAGTTTTATGTATTATTTTTTAATGAAAATTAACAAAATAATTTCTAATAGAAGTAAATGTGAAGAACACATATCGCACTTAAAGAAAACATTGAATTACTTACACAAAACGAATATTTATTTTGTCAATGTATGGAAAGTAAAACTAGTAAATCTCAGGCAAATAAAAATAGAACAATAAAAAACAACAGATTCAATAACGGGGTTACGATGACTTGACGCTATGTTTCAGCACAAACAAATCAATTTCGTAAAGAGAGGGAGCCGAATCAATACTATTGTTAAAAAGTTTTACTACTAATTTTACCGTTTCTTTGGATTAGAAAGGAAATTGCGTGTATTAAGTAAACTCTTGTAGTAAATAGCACAATACGTTTTCTAGCGTACACGTTCGAGTAACAGTTGCCGATTCCCAACCGGAAATGTATACACTAGCTCTACCAAAATGACCAGTGTGTAAATTATCTAGCAAGATCTTAGAAATCCTAGAAATTTGAACAAGAAGGAACAAATGATAGTAACATATGAATAGCAAAAATCAAAAATATCAAATAATATTTGAATGCATAAACAAGGAAGAATATCATATTTATATATCAGTGTAGAAGTAAAATAAATAAATATAACATTAATAGATTATTTTAGTTTAAAAATAATTTGTTGCCATTCTTTTCTAGACTTTTTCACTTCTCTTTCACGTCCTTTTGCACTGCCAGCATCTATGTAATTCTGGGATGCCTTCGTCTTCGACTTACTATCGATTTTATTTGTAAGCCTTATTAATCGATTTTTTCCCTCCTATGCGCATTTTATTTGCTGCTTTTCCTCACCTCTCCCATATACCTAGTGTTTCTCTCGTTGTGGTGTTTAAAACTCAGGTCTTATCCATAGACCTCTGTCGGTCATAGTACTACCTTATATAATTGAATCTTTGTCTTTCTGAATTATATTTTAATTTCCTTTCACCATCCGCGTCGATATTGTCCAATGATCCTTTATAAAGTACGCTTGCAATTTATTATGAATTGCTATTGCTAAAACTTTGTAGGTTAAATCTAAGAGTGCTATTCTTCTATTGTTGATATGTTCATTCTTGTCATATTTCTTATGTAACTGTATAAGAGCTATATTTTTCCAAGTTTGAAATATTTTTTGTTGGACCTATACGTTAAAAATACATAAATATTCTCTGATATAAAAAACAATAATGAACTACCGAAATTACATTATATTGTGTTTGGCTGTCGAGGAAGTCACGTCAACAGATGGGACTAGCTTATTTTTGCAACTGTCATTTTAGAAATTTTTTAAAAAATTGAAAATTGCAGATCAAGATGTCATCTTTTATGCTTTCGTAAAGAGAAGAACGTATGTCAAGATTGTAAAAAGTTGCGTAAAAATTACGGCGACAGCATTATACAAGAGCGTAACTGCCAACAATTCCGAGCTAGTGATTTTAATAATGTTAAAATAATATATATTCATCACTCAAATGTTCACGTTCACGTGAGAAAGTTATTGTACGCTAAGTTTGAGTTACTCATGAACTCGAAAGTTCCTTTGACGGCGCGTAATCCGTGCTATCCTTTTTAAGCGTGAGGAAAGAGATACTTTTTCGAAGCGACTGATAATTGGTGAGAGAAGTGGGTTTCTTAACACGATGTGGTCTTGGTTCCGACCTAAACTTTCCTCTCATATGTCATCGAAAGCAAATCGTTCATGAAAGTCATGTACCCAGATTGCTGGAATTATCGAGTTGTCGTGTTTTTGAGCTTATACCAGGAAACGAAATAATTAGTTCAGTTTGTACAGTCGACGGTCTAGACAATTTCAATCTAAAAACGCCCGAAACTCGTTAGCTATAACGAAGCGGTATTTCATCATGATAACGTGAGACCACACACAAGTTTGGTCATCCTTAAAAAACTATTGAATCAAAAATGGGATGTTCTGCTACACCCATAGTATTCGTCTTATCACCTTATAAAGTTTTCGCCACGATAAGAACGAAGAATTATGAAGCTCTAGAAGAATGGCAAAAGGTTATCGAAGAAAGCGAGTAATATATAATTGAGTGATCTTTTTTTTTTGTATTCATAAAAGACCTATGCGTAACAGAAAAAATACGTCATGACTTTTCCGATATTTTATAATCATCTAATTAACAAAGAAATATAATTATCCCGAAAATTTCAAAAACAAAACGAATAGACGTTATTAAACCGTCCATAAATAAACGTATATAAAACACTCCGGGCTGACTAATAAATAATTGGTGGTGTATCCAGATATATCTGATTTCAATTTGTGTAATATTTATAGTGGTAGTTATCGAGACCGATGGGGTAGCGCGAAAACGATCTTGAATCGTGCCCCTGTTTAATTCCAAACACATAGGGGCAGAAAGATGCCCTGCGTACGCGACATCTGTCGGCTGACTCGTTTCTCTCGTGTTACCAACATAATTGACATTTGACTCTTGCATATACGTACGTCCGTGATTTTATTGCCACCATTTACGGATACAAGGTTATGTTTTATTTTATCGCAATCGTCGTTGTTAACTCGTGGGCAATTGATGGATTAGATGTTTTTTATGTGTTCGTTCGTTGATGTTTTGTTACTTCACGCAAGAGATTTGTATGTTATTAATAAGTAGACAAGCGATAGCAAAACGTGGTATCGTTTTTAATGAAAGTTAAGTTCTGAAAGTATTTTTAAACGTTTTCGGCATTTGCATACATTTCTGAATGCTGTTATCACTTAATATAATTGTTAATATATAGAAAATATCTAAAATAATTTTGTATTTTGTCAGTCAATAGAAGGGTGATTCCACGAATTTCGAGACTGATAAAAATTGTGCTAAAAGTATTCAAAATAATCCCCTACATCGTTGAAGTGAATATTTTCATTTTTAAGTACATCAAATAAGGAAAACAAACTCCCCCAAAAAAGTAATAATATCAGAATGAATAACACATTTTAAAGGGAAAATCTTTTACATTGACGCTATGGTTTATTGGTTTATAGGCAATCAGCGAATATGGTACTCAACAAATAACATTTTTCTTCCAAAGTTTGGCATGTAAAATTTTGTAAATTGCAAAGTTTCTATATTTCTCCATACATTACATGGCAATCATTTTTGGCTGTACCAGTCAATATCTTTTCAGGAGTGAGTTAGATTGAATTAGTTGAGGTTGATGTTGGTCTTCATTAAGACTGGTTAAGTCTCTATGTAATCTTGGCCTTTTTTCACCACCTTTTGCATTTTAGCTTTAGAAATTCCACATTAATTAGCTGATCGGGTGTTGACGCTAACAGCTTTATGTATATCTTTAGATAACCGTGGTACATCCGCTTTTCTGAATCATGGGGAGTTTGTGCATTGCTGCTTAAAAGAACTCTGGTTTTTTTTTACTTTCTGAGAGCCATGTTTGACAAAATGAAGCTAAATATAAGGGGAATTGTCTAGTGCTCGCATAGAAACATTAATTACCATCTTTCACTGGGATCACGTAACTTGCAGCACACTACCTTACACCTTAGTAAAATTGTCCCTCCAATGAAATTTTATTGAAAACAAAAGCAAAGCGTTATTTTAAATATAATTGTTAGTATATAAATTTTTACAATTATAAATCGTTATTAATTTTGGATTTCCCGTCTTGCATTTACTAATTATCACCTTCTTTAAATTAAAATTTTATATTTCTCTATGACAACATACCCTTACTTTTAGATATGTATGAAATTTGTTTTTAATTTCCTTTTAAACAATATTTCTCAAAACTTCGATAAACTGTATTCTGTCTATCACCTATTTATTATAAGTATTGTTATTAATAGTATTTTTGTATATTTTACCTATAGGTACTTACACTTTTATTATACTTAATTTAGATAAATTGTTTACTAGTTAAAACTCTTATTTTAGCTTCTATTAATGTTATCCTATTCCTATCATAATATTAATTTTCATAGTACGCACTGTACTCTACTAAAGATCTTCTTTTTTTCGACACATCTACAACATATTCCTTTCCATACTCTCCCTCATTCATCATAATACAAAGGGTACTAGGAAAGTTTTGCAATATGACGCAACAATGATCTTGCTTGTTACTGCATGTTGAGACATGTTCATACGTGCATAGTAACCGCCGCGCCATGTCGATGAGCTCAGTTATTCATTAGCAGTGAGAGTAAAGTACATGCGAAGGCATCGTGGTCACGAAATGAGATAAGGGCAGTTTTGGGTTATAATTTCGTGCGTAGTTTAAACATAGACCAGAGCTTTGAAGAAATGACTCTTGCACTAGGTGATGTTTGTCCACATCACACAACGATATTCAGGTGGTATAGAGAATTCCAAAGGGGAAATTTAACTGTGGAGGATACTGAGAGGCCGGGAAGGCCACGAACGTCAGTTACGAAGGAAAACGTTACTACTGTGAAGAAAATGCTTGGCGAGGACAGGCGAGTGACCTACCAACAAATAGAGGGTACTTCAGGTCTAAATACACCAGCAATTTGTTCTGCATGATCATGTGCAAGTGAAGAAATTTTATTCTCTCTGGGTGCTGCATCGACTGACTGAAAAGCAGATGACACGACGTGTGATTTGGTGCCGGGAGATGCTAAAAAAGTTTAATAAGGGACAATCTCGGTATGTAAACAACATCGTGATAGGTGATGAGACTTGGCTGTACTATTACGATGTGCCGACCAAAGCTCAAAACAACGTTTGGGTCTTTGATGATGAGGACACATGTCAGGAAATCCCGATCTGTAAAGAAAAACATTATTTATTAATTATTTTTCAAATCGAGTGGAATTGTGGAACGCGTCGTTTTGGACACACAGAAGACAGTCACAGCTAAGTGGTATACTGAACAGTGCCTGCCTAAAGTCATTGGATCTATGAGGAACCTGCGGCCAAAGTCAAAAATGGACACCTGGTTCCTCCATCACGATAATGCTCTAGCTCACCGCGCCAAAGCCTGCACCGAATATTTGACTACGACAGGATTGAAACTTCTCGAGCACTCTACCTACAGTCCAGATCTTGCTCCCTGTGACTTTGCACTTTCTAGTGATGAGGACCTTCTGCGGGCTTGGGACAACGAGTGTGCTTTACTCCCTAGTGAAACTTGGCAGAATTGGTTTAAAGATTGGTTTCGGAGGATGGAGAGGTGTATTAAGTGTAGAGGAAATTACTTTGAAAAAATTAAATAAACAAATCAGTATTGCAAAACTTTGCTAGTACCCTTTGTATTGTCTTAAGCTAATTGAAATTTATTCTTGTTTAAGTTTCTTATAATCTATAAATAGTTTTACAAGAATTAACTTTCTTAAAATTCATAATTGCAATACGATACTAGATGATAGGTTTTATTTTATATAAAATTGTAAATTGTTGCTTTCTGGTATTTACATAGGAGTCTTTATCTTAAATATTATTATAATACAGGCACAGTTTTTAATAACCTTAAAACCTTAAATATCTTTCTATATTTTCATATATTGAATTGTTCCCTTAATTGCTATATACAGTAAACTTCTAATTTTGATATATACAAAACTTTGTTTCAAATGCCAGTCCTGAAACCAATCCTTCACGTAAATCATTCGATTTTTGTTAGGATAAAACTATCATAGCACTATATGTTATTAAAGAATTACGTGTCAAATTGTTGAGTACACTCTGATATCTTACAAGGCAAATATTCATTGCAGCGGTGTTATCAATGATAAAAGGAAAACATCAATTAATACGTTTAAAATTTGGACACGTATTTCCCTGTGCTAACCAAGTGAACGATACTAAAAAAATATTAACAGCAATTCAAGGAAGGTATACCTCATCAATCAAACTACAGAAGCAGCAAAACATTAGTTGGACTGCAACAGTTTCGGTCACTATTATTGTATTCGTCAGATGTGAGAACAGACAGAAAGTGGAAATATTTTCGAAGATGGAGAGGCTACCGGTCTAAATTGTACACACATACATTTCAACAAAGAAGAAAAAGCCAACATATACCGTTTCAATATATATATATATATATATGTGTGTGTGTGTGTGTGTGTGTATGTATAGCTTTACCCGAAGTAAGGCGACCTTATTGAAATGTTATACCATCCAGACACATTGACCACTGACAGGGAGACTTGTTTTTGGAAAACATCCACTATGCACCCTCCTGACTTCTTGTCAGTCTCTCGAGTCGGCACAACATTAAAGAGGAGAGAGGACCACTTTTATTTTTATTTTTGTTTCTTTTCCGAAACGTATATCCACGTCAAGATCGGTATCTGGGTGATATTCCGCCTCTGCACGACGATATAATCAGATCATATTCATAACAGCACATGAGGAATTGTGTTAAAGGATTAGTTTCTTACGCACTCATAGGGGCCTAAATAGCGGCACATAGAGAGATTGTCGAATATGTTATGTGGAGATCAAGCGAGAATCAAGGTTTTAATATGGATTTCCCGGAAACCGTTCGAATCTGTATATTATTATGAGAATATTAGTATAATATTGACGTTTTCTAGGAACTAATATTGGAATTTTAAGTATATATACAGTGTCTACAATTATCCGTTAGATATATTAACGTAATTAATTTTTACTACATAAGTTTAGAATCTTTTGTTTCATACGATGCTGTTAAACTGTACTTGTTTAATGTTAAATTATATAATTTTATTTCTTATTACATTTCTTTACTTTGTTAACTTAATTTATTGTAAAAGTATAAAATAAAAATTTTTTTTAATTTTTAGAATACCTTTAATGGTCTATCACTCATAGATAGTCCGATTTAATTATAATTTTGCTTCTTTCTTCGTTTAGATTAGTTTTTAGTAATATTTCACTTTCAATAATTCTTTAGAAGGGCAAAAATAAATTCAAGTGTGTCAATTTATATCATAGTAAACTTTTTTGCTGTTACGGTCGATTTGAATATATTTTTCTATGGAAACATGACGTTTTAATTAATTAAAAATGTCAAACTACCAACACGTTGAAATCTATATTAAATAAATTAATAAGCACTTTGCTTGGAAAAGAAATGTATACATCATATCCATGACATATATAATATATTAAAAAAAAAACGAAGAATTTTATTTGAAAAAGTCACTAGTTGAGCAGTGATTTATCGACATTAAGTAAGACTTAACATTAGCCTTGAATAAATAAATATAATTACCATCCTTTAAATGTGCATATTGAGAAAAGGAATTTAACACTTAAAAATGCCAAATTATTTTACTTCAATAAAAAAATTACCGCCTAATTTATGAGAATTTAAAGGTAAGGAACAAATGATTTTCTTTAGTAATCATAAATATTATAATTCATATTATTTTGTGGTTGGTTTACAGCATTTCGAAAAGAAATAAGATTTACATAACGGAAGGAAACGACACATTTATGTTCGTATACAAGTACGAGCAAAAATAACGTTTTTCACTATTCCATGATCTATTTAGTAACTGTTAAAGTAATATAAATGCTTTTATTTCTATCGGAGAGATGAACATGTAGATATCTCTTACGATAATAACATGCTAAAGGTGCGTATAACTTGTTGATAAAAACAACTTGTCGACAACTCAGATTACTTGACGTTGGGTATGTAAGGGAGTAGTTTTTATTAACTCTGCTTTATTTAGCAATTTAGCCATTTATATACACACGTTACTGTTTGATTGATCGACAGATGATATGTTCTCAATAGCCGTTAAAGTGCTATAAAGTTCTATTCGAGAAACAGACGTACGATTCTCTCCCTACTATACTCAGTATATTATTTGTTTAACAAGCCTATTTTCTTCCTTGTACTAAAGAAGATTTTACACCAATAAATTAAAATTTTATTTCATTTATTTAAGTATGTACAAATAGCAGTGTTGCCTTTACTCAGAGTATTCTTTTTGTCTTAAAAGTATTAGTTTTTGAAGTAATCTTTTACTTTAACATATTTTAAATGATTGGTAAACATAAACATTCTCGGTGCATCGCTAATAGATAGTCGAATAAATGCATTTTGCATTAACTTAATACATTATTTCTACCAGTTGGATCCCATGTAAAAGATGTCCTCTTGCTGGAGTGCTTCCTAACGAGGTGGTGAAAGGAGATTCTTCTTCATTCGTGTACAATAATCATGATTTATTTTATTACTGGCAAAATCCTATTTATATTTAAATAAAGAACTTTTGAAATGTAATATAGAAAGTTAGTAATTTGTTGTGATTAAAAACATCTCTGCAAGAATTTGTATTTTAGTCGGAATATAATTCTTGAGCTCTTTTCTTTATTATAAATACTCTTTCCAAAGAAATAAATTAGTGTAGGATGATGCTATAATGCACTCTAGAAATTAAACTAGCGTGATAAAAGGTGAACAAAATATTTATATTACGCTCTACTTAGTTACTTAATGCAAAGCAGGTTTTATCTGAATATGATAACGCACGTTTTTAAGAAAATAGAATCATTCAATTTGGTACGTAGACTTCCGCGGTCGTGGTCCATGCTATCTGCTTCTGGGTTTCTGGGCTGGAACCGCGTCAATTGTATATCTGCCGACGTTTCGTACCCATTTGTATGGGACATCTTCAGGGCTGAACTACTGCACTGAAACTGTTTGTCTAGTTACAGTGAAAAAATTTGATTCAGACTTGACAAGCGTTTTTTAAAATACCTTCGGATTCATTAATTCGCATATTTATAGATGAATTTGGTATACATGGAATATGAATTTTTTTAAATTATTTATTTCAGATACCATATATTACGGGTGCAAACGTATCCATCGTTTAAAATTGATTTTTTTAAGGCCTATATACAACAATTTAATTTTAATTTAATTACCGTGCTCTGTGAAAATACAATTAGTTCCAAGAATATCAGTAAGTTGACATAAATTTTTTTAACAATTTTCGTTGTCTTGTGCACGCAAAAATTAATGTTGGTTACTCTTTACTTGTACTCTTTTCCGCAAGCGTAGACTTAGAGAAGGTAACAGGCGTACATAACATACCTTGCATGGCAAGCGTTATAATTATGTCGCTCGTTGTTTGTAAGTTATGTTGGGAGTGTCGCATTATTATAATTTTTCACGTACAGTACTGTGCAAAAGAAAGAAGCACCTTCCTTCTTGAATTTTACAAGAAACTATTATAAAAGGATATAATCTTACACAAGCTGAAATTTTTTTTAATGTATAAAAACTAATACCTAACTATATTTAAATACAAACAACTTAAATTTTCAATATTTTGTATGACCACCTTTATTTTTTATGGTATCTTATCTTGGTAGGCTTTCCATTAATGAATTAATGAAATTTTCAGGAATATTGTGCCACTGTTTCTGTAGTATGTTCCACAGTTCATTTTTGTTCTTTGGTCCTCTTTCACACTTTTTTCTGTCAAGATAATTCCACACATGCTCAATAATATTTAAGTCAGGACTTTGAGGTGGCCATATCATAGCCTGCAATACCCCATTTGCTTCCTGCTGTGTTAAGTTACACAAGTTTTAAGGTATGCTCGGGATCATTATCTTGCTATAGAATGAAATTATTGCCAATAAATCGCTGCCCGGATGGTATGGCATGTTCTTCTAATAGTGTTTTGTATTTTTCACCAGTTAATTTACCCTCTATTTTACAATTTCGCCCACAGCTGCTGGCGAAATACAACCCCAAACTGGCATATTGCCTCCTCCATGCTTTACGGTAGTTTGTAAACATGATTCCAATAACGGTTCACCAGGTTCGTTCGAAATGATTGATATTTAGATTTGCCAGTCCGTAGTACTTGTCGCTACTCATTATATTACCAAGTTTCATGGTATCTAGCATATTTTAATCGTTTCCCTCTATTACCTCGTCGTAGTAAGGGTTTTCTAATAGCCACGCTTCCTCTCAAGCCTGATCTGAGCAAGTATCGCCTTACTGTTGAAGCATATACCGAAGTACCAGATGTTCACGCAAGATCTTGAGCTAGTTCTGCGCTAACTTTCTTACGATTTCTTAAGGAATTAACTTTTAAAAACTGTGTATCAGCTTTACTGAGCATTTTTGGACGTCCACTTTTTGATCTATCACTCACACTGCCGGTTTCAGTCATTCTTTTTATTGTTTGTTGTACGGCATAATGGTAACATTTTACTATCTTTGATATTTTCACTTGACTATAACCCTCTCGGTGTAAAACAATAATTTTATTTCTATCTAGTAATACTATTCTAGGCAGCTTCTATCTACTATAACAATTTACAGCTCACAATTTTTTCTTAAAATAAAAATTGCACTTGCAGGCGCGTTTTTTAAGAATCTAAATAAATTCTATTGTAGAACCGCTCTGTATCGTTTCTACCACTGAATTAAAAACAAAATCTTATAGATAAATAACTCTCCCTTGAAATTTTATTGCAAAGCATTGTGGTGCAATAAAATTTATTACTTTAATGCTCTTACCATGATTAAAGTAATAATCTCCCCTACGCGAAAGTGTAATAAATTTGGAAATTTCCAGTGATTATATTTCTACCAATAAGTGAATCGTTCTTGGAAAGATGTATTAAGTATCTTCTTCTGGGCTTCCGGACTGCAACCGCATCACTGGTATAACTGCCGACAGGGCTCAACTACTGCTACTGTTTGTTGCACTGAAACTGCTTCAATGCAACAAACAGTAGCAGTAGCTAGGCCTTGAAAATGTCCCATACGAGTGGGTACGAAACGTCGGTAGTTATACCAGTAACGTGGTTACAGCCCGGAAGCCCGGAAGAAGATGGACCACGATCGCGGAAGTCTACGTATCAGATGTATTAAGTATGTATTATAAATTAAATTAACCCAATAATTATTAGTAAAAACGTTTTAGTCAATAAGTTTTGGAAAATATTGTTAGGTGCCTCTTTGTTTTGCACAGTACTGTATATCTTTTGATTTTGTACTTAGTTTTCTTTTTTAAAGTAATATCTTAGGTTTTGGAGTTCTAGAGATTACTTTTTCAACTTAAAGTTTCACATTTGTCATTCGCAAATAATAGATAAGCATTTTGACCGAAATTTAAGAAAATGATATATCGTACTGGAAAGATAAGTGTTTATATTAGTCCACAATCCATTATGAAGCAGGAAGCGTTTCGTATGTTTTTAATAAAAATTTCTTCCTACTTGTAGATTGCCAAATGGAAGACAACTGCGAATGTAATTTTCGTGCGTTAAATTGCATGTTACAAATAAATTCTATGCCAAGTATTAAATTAAAAATGAAATTGTATGGATATACGTCGATGAAAGAACAAATTCTATCAATAACGGTGCAATAAATGTTTTAGAATGTACTTTTAAGTTTGATGGCCCGGCAATATCATTTCTTTTGTGCAGCGAACGTCTTCCAAATAGCAGGAGAACTATAGTGCAGGTGATAAAGACATCCGCTATTAAAATATATGGTGCATAATGAAAAAAATGAAGAATACTTATCAGTGATAAAGCCGTAATCATGGTTACGACCGGAAAATTATTAAAAAAGATTTTGCGCATTTCCTTCACGTAACATGTTTGCTATGTGCGCGTCATTTTGTGTCAAATACTATTAGGCACAATTATTCCAGAGTAGAGCATCTCATAGCTAACACAAAGAAGGATTTTCTCAAATCCATTAAACGGATTCGCCAATTCAAGAACTTTTGACAAAAATTCCACTACCGCATGAACCTACATATATTAACCAAATAGGATACTTCGGCTTGAAACAGTAGCGTAAAATAGTGAAGACTTTCAGAGTATCAAATCTTTTATGTATTTCATGCCGGAGGCACAAGATTCTGGAGGTATTCTAAGAAACCAAGAACCGTTGTCTGATCATCGACTCGAAGGAATAGAAAATTTGTGAAAAGTAGTCTATTGTTGGGGAATCACTAGAACAATTGCAAAATATTTTAAATAACAATTCAAATTATCAGAAAATGCGATTGTGGAAACTATGAGAAGAATTATTTAAAATTCTCAAATTCGCTAGATATAGTGCCGTCATTCTCCAAGCTTATGCTTGGAGAATGACAAATTTTCACAACGTTACAGTAGGTTAAATGAATGGAAGCAATATTAATGTTACAATTTTATAACAATTGTTTACAGCACGATGTAGCTTCGTTAGCATCCAGACGTTAATAGAGAAATTTAAGTACATTTAAGTAATTTTATTTCTTATTTCAGCTACAGATTTTATGACACAGTTAACAATAAAAATACATACCCAGCGAGTAAACGGATTCAGATACATAACATCCCCCCCAGTCGAGCTCACACCGGGCATGCTACTGTGCGGTATCTATTTCTATTGATTGCTGAAAATACCTTCAAAGAATTTAAGTATTTCTAGGAATTTGTAATTTAAATTTTCCGAAAAACGTACTTCAAGAGTATTATTAAGACGAAAGAGAAATTATGTCTAATTTAAAGATTGAATGAGTATTAGGGATGCAGAAACGAATACTTTCGCAGTAGCGTACGGCTCGGTTACTATCAATATTAAAAATAATAAATGTAATTACTTACTATTTTAGTTTTTGTGTTGTTGATGTAGAGTGACGCAAAAATTCGCTGTAGTATTGTGTCATTAGTAGAGCGGCGACGAAAGTGGCAATACCATAGGCGGTACGGTAGAACGGGCAATTGGTGCGCAGTGAATGAGATCATTCACATCAAATGCAATACGGTT
>JAVIWB010006895.1:0-13052 GCA_031893035.1 Dermolepida albohirtum | reverse complement strand
ATTTTCTGAAGCACTTAAAAACCATTTAGCCTAATTAATTAATTAACGTAGTTGCTTCCTCAATTTACTAAAGAGACAAATATTCCCAAAGGTCAAATAAAACTAGTAATTGGTAAATTGTTAATAAAAATTAATTGGAATAAATAACTGTAAAGACAGCCCCTATAAATGTGAACAATTTTTAACATTTCTATAAAGTTTTCCCAAAAACTTGTAACTTAACACTTTAACAATCCTGTCTCACTTTCAAATTCCTTCGTAAGACAATGTGACAACAGATGGCTCTGAAATATATTAGAATTTTTGATTGTTTAAAATTCAAATTTCATGAAAATCAATCTGATTATCATTGTGTATCATCATCTAAGTATATAATAACTAACTTCGTATTAGACAGAAGTCGTTCATGTCTAATAGACAATTTTAGGCGATTGTTATGACATTCCTATCGGAGACTATTGTATAATAGCGAAAACAAGTTTATCAATAAAGTGTAAAATGCCAATGTACAAGAGAATGGTGGTAA
The DNA here is from genome assembly GCA_031893035.1 of Dermolepida albohirtum. Lineage (NCBI taxonomy): Eukaryota > Metazoa > Arthropoda > Insecta > Coleoptera > Scarabaeidae > Dermolepida > Dermolepida albohirtum. The sequence continues at coordinate 12,526 of JAVIWB010006895.1, read as the reverse complement.
AATTATACAAGTTTTCACGGTTAATGTTACCAGAGATACAATTTTCTTGCAGTTGTTACCGTGCGATTTTTGTAAATAAAAAATAATGGACATGTCACAACAAATATTTAATATTTGTTGGCAGTAGGGCAAAACGCGAAAGAAGACTGCATTATATTGCAATACACACATATAACATTAGTTACACACCATCCTTAAATTAACGCAACAATTTGCCTTATTTTCGTAGTAGTAGTGCGTTCTATAATCCTTTCAAATGATTAAATAAAATAATGATATCAATTTAATTAGTTACAAATCGTAAAACAATGTACTTGTAATAAATTATTTATAATAAATATACTTGTTGCACTGGTGATGCTTTAATTGTAATATATTTTTTATTCTCAAATATAACATATCTAGACTACAAATCTAAATAAAATATCTTAGCTGTGTAAATAGATATTTGATTATAAAGAATAGCACATTTAAGTAAACTTACTTTTAAGTCAATCAGTTAGATTGAACGTATTCACTCATTTTTAAATTCTATTAAAAGATTATACTAATAATAATAAACATTTCAACTTATTTCAGAAATACATATTACACGCAGAAAAGTACAAATAAGTATGGATGAAATAAGTTAGAAAGAAACAAAAATAATTTCTAAAATTAAATAGAAAATGTTTAATACTTTGTTGGACCTAAGATTCTCTCTCGATAAGCACTGACAGAAATAATGCATTCAGTCAATGCAAAATGCATTCATTCAACTGTCGTTGTTAGTCACCTATTAGTAATATTTACCGAATGTTAAAGTCAAAAATTTCTTTAAGAATTAATACCTTTGAGGTAAATAGAAAAGCATTTTGATTAAATTTAACGACTTTGTTATTTTAACATATTTATATCTTGAATGAGAGGTTTAGTGTTTAAAATAAAATTGCAAGATGTTAGTGATAAATTTTCCTTTGGTACAAAGAAAAAGGTGGACTTATGGCAACAACAGAATAATTGAATATATTCAGATTCAGCGACGTGTATATAAACATGGCTTAATTGCTAAATAAAGTGTAGTTAATAAAAACTACCTGCAAAAAAGCCAATCAGACAGTCGTAAAGTAGTAAAAGTATCTATTACTACTTATGTAACATAACTACCTAGTTGTTTCCTTTCGGAATTCTATAAATCAAATAGAAAAGTACATACCGACAATCAAATGTGAGCGAAACAAATATTAACTATCGGCAATATATAAAATAAAGAAACAAAATTATTTTAAAATTTCTGCAGCACTTACCTTGTTTATAACTGTAATTACGTAGCGTGAAGTGGAGGACTTTGGTGAAAAGTTTGCGTTTCCACATTTGTCTCGGTCAGCGGTGTTCACTGTGATAAAAAAATGTTCTTATGCTTTTGAGAAGGAATCTGGTAAAAGTCTTTGTTTAAAAAAATTTCGAAGTTTTACAATATAGCACATAGTAGTGAGTGTACATCGCTCAACATTTGCACTGATTTTACTAACTACAGCAAAGTATTTAGCAACTATTCTATTGCGACAAATAATCCTTTATAATTGTCCTAAATAGTTTTTAAATCTGTTTCAACGGAAGTATCTTGAAATCTTATTTCACTTTCCTTAACAGCTGCAACACCGTCACGATTAAATTGTAGAATCACAGATTTAATTTATTGGAAATATTCAGAATAATAAATAAATTAAATAATAAAATATAAAATAAAAAGCCGCCTTCGACAATGTTCCCTAACGTGTAAGGATTGGCTGTGATGGTGCATGAATACTGGGGTACTGTGAAATTCTCAAATTCGTTTGGGAAACTTGAGAAATACTTTCTTAGTATTTGCTATTAATGCATTCACATTTAGAAAACATTCTCCAATAGTTTGTGCCACAAGATGCAAAGCATAAAATTTACACGTCACATGTACAAGTCTTTGACAGTCTTGTAGTCGCTTCATCTGTACATTTTTCTAACCTCTTGCTAGCTAATAACATTGGAAATGTCAGTTTAAGGGGTTCCAGTACGCGTATTTGCAATAGAATTTTTCTTATTCGTCAACACATAACCACAGCTGTTTGTCTTTTAGTCTTATAGTCATACAACGCTGTCCGAGATGGTAGCTTCCAGTTGAAATTGTATTTATGGTCCTGTATATGCATGTGGTTCTGTATTCAATAAGTTTAATGATAAACCGCATGGCGCGATCATTAAAATTAAATCTAGCATGGATTTCAGCCGTTGGTGGTACGTTATTTTTTTATTTCTGTACTTTTTACTATTAACATATTCTCTATAATCGTGTTTGTCCAAGCACATCATCGACTTATCGCAAACTTTACATATTATCGTAGAACTATTATAAAATAAATCAGGAAATTCACTGATATACTTCTTAATTGTGTCATCTAATGGTTTTAACCTTTCGCACGTTCGATATACTTGATTATATATTTATATAAAACATAAAACAAATAACATCGCCAAGCCAAGTACCGATGCTAACTAATAGCACAATGATATGCACACACATTGCTCGGGACAATCGATAATTAACGGAACATTCGCTTCAGTGGTTCGAATTTACGATGTATCTAGGTACATGGGCATATACGTATTTTATATAAGGGATGCTTATCTGTCGCACCAAAACAAATGATAAGCCTACTTACGTTGTGGTTTTTGATTTTCCTTTTAGATATTGCTTCACATGTTCAATCTGATTTAAATTAAGCAACTGATGTGTTGAGCTTACATTGTAAAGTAACATTTCTTATATAACCTTACCTGTATATTTCCAATGTTAATGTTTCTGGGAGATCTGTTCATCTCTTAATAATATTGTTAAAATTTTCTTATAAATATAGTTTCAGTATAACTAAATACATTTATCAACGCAGTCTGTCCAATAGAAACTAAGCTACCCACACTAGTCATCGCCATGGTTTTCCACGCCATCATTGATTTGCATCTATGCTTTACAATAAGTAATTATGAACATTACTAACGAAGAATTCTTAAATATCTCTTGTGTTTTTCTCATTTTGCAATCATCGCTGCATTTATCCATGGATTAAAATTCACTACGCTTGTAATAGTTCTTTGATCATCATTTAGCTATCATATGATGATAATATACTAACTTATGAAGTTCAAAATAACATTTTGTTTTCGATTTTAAACGTTTTTTTATTTTTATTTAATCTATTATTTGATATTTTCATTATATGTATTAACGCAATAAAAAATTAATGACTAGAATGAGCATTCACTTTAATATAACCTACAGGCATCGCTTATGAAATAGAAATTAGGTATTTATCCTTTAATACATGCAACTTAGTGCTTACATGTATTGCATATAACTTTAGGAATTAAGTTTAATATTATTTTCATTTTTAATGAAAATATAGTAAAAAGCCGATAAATGTTTCAATAAATATCGGAAATTTAATTTAAATTATCATCAATGAGTACGGCCTACAAAATAGCTGAAAGTCATTAAAATCCGTTGTGGGGTATTTTTACACTGGATCCTTATTATTGCATTTGTGCAGTAGTGCCAATATACAATATTACATATATATTATATATTTTTCGTAGTGTTTTAATTTAACTACACTTCACTTTGGTTTGGAATAAAGCCGTGGTCATATTCACACGTCGCTGCTTACTTGGTCAACAGATGTATTGTTGAATGGCAAATAAAGCGTTTTCACTTCAATCTGAGATATGAACATGCAGTTCTCTCACTATTTTATATATTTAATTATTATTCTGCTTTAATAAGTTATTTTGAGTTGACTCAAGAATGTTAATTGTTGAAGTAATATTTCACTTTAACATTTCTTAAATATTTGATAAACATACTCGGTGTGTTGCTAATGAGTGACTAAAAACGGTAGTTGAATGAAAATATATTATGTATTGACGGATATCTAAATGGAAGTAAATATGCTTTATCATAACCGAATGTTCACATTTGATGATATTCAACATTACGAGGTGTACAGTCCTTTGTTATATAATTACAAGAGAATTTACGTTATTAGTGTTCAATGTTAAAATCAACTATGCATTTTAGATAAGCTGGTGCCCTATTGCTTGCATTTACTAGAGCTGTATACAATCGCTTAGAGTTCCTATAAATTGAAAATTAGAATTTTTGAAAAATATGCTTGCTTGATGTGATGGTCACTACTTGAGAAATAGAGATAAAATTTAAGCTTAAACCCTTAATTAATGGGATATATTTCAGTAAGCTTGAATAATAAAAGAGATCAATATTAGGAAACCGCACAACTTATGTGACTGTAATTTAATGAGGCGCGTATTCATGTCATTTATTACTGAAATGAAATGATAGTGAATTGTTTTTTAAATTAAAATTTACAGGAAATTTTTTACAACAATATTATGGCCACAACGGTCGTGAAAAAAAAATGAGCCTAAAATCACTTAAAAATTGAATTTTCATCAGCAGATGCTTGGGGAGTGTAAATAATGGAATTATAAAAGTTTTATTTGTTATTACTAAACCAAACGATAGATTTGAATAAGAATTGTTCCCAATTGAATAATTTCAATGTAGTACATAATTACTAAAGTCCATCTGGAATTGATTGGTCGCTAAGGAATCTTTTTTGACCACAACAACATTGGGTTTTTTCTTATATTTTAGGAAATAAAGTAAAGTTCTAGATTTTATTTTTGATTAGCAGTGTAGTAGCTACTGCAGTAACAACATAGTGTAAATTTATGTTTGTATTCAGTTCTGTTTTGAAATTATAAGGTAAGTAAATTTTGCTTGATGTACGAGTTACACTTGGAGTGCCTGTATATTTCTTTCTATGTTTCTAAATTAATATGTATTAGTGTTCTTTGTTTGTTAGTGTACATTGCGAATATATTACGCGTCTTTTCTTATTACAATAATGACGAAATATATTTGATTAAATTCGAAATTGTAAAAATCTAATCAGCGATATTTAGTCTGACCCACATTCACATTTATAAACGGTTTACATTTTTCGCGTTAAATACAAAACTACAAGGATAGTTTGACAAGTAGTGAGAATGACACATAGGTGGCACTGTAATTTAGGTTGCCTATTTATATGTTTACATTCCAATATTTAGATAAATCGGTTGATTAGTTTATTTTTGACAGCTGATTGAAAAAGAAGCAATACGTCGTTTTATTGAAATGGAAAAAGCACACTACCGTGCGGTGATTAAATACTTCGTAATTAAGGGTATGAAAGCTACCGAAATAAAAGATGAGTTACGGGAAACATTAGGTGAATCTGCTCCATCATCCGCCACAATAAGTAGATGGGTAAATGAATTTAAACGTGGTAGAACAAGCTGTGTTGATGAAGCGCGCTCTGGAGCACCCAAAATCGTGACTTCTAAGGAAATAATTATAAAAATCCATAATATTATTACGCAACATCGACGACTCAAAGTGAGAGAGATAGCAGACATGGTAAACATTTCAACAGAACGCGTACACCACATTTTAACCAAAGAATTGGGCCTTTCCAAGCTTTCGGCAAGGTGGGTGCCGCGATTGCTTACGACTGATCAAAAATTCACTCATGTGCGCATTTCTAATGAGTGTTTGGACCTTTATAAGCGGAATCAGGTTGATTTTTGTAGGCGATTTGCTACTTGCGATGAAACTTGAATACACTACAGTACACTCGAAACTAAACAACATTCGAAACAAGGTGATGGCATCAATTTTTTGGGATTCAAAGGGCATTTTGCTCATTGATTACTTTCAGAAAGGTGCCACAATAAACGGACAATATTATGCAGAACTTCTGCAAAAATTAAATGTTGAAATTCGTGCTAAACGGCCAGGAATGGCGAAGAAAAAGATACTGTTTCACCAAGATAATGCTCCCTCGCATACCAGCACAGTTGCGATGTCCAAAATCCAGGAGTTGCATTTCCAATTAATACCCCATGCGTCTTATTCGCCGGATCTAACCCCTTCCGACTTCCACCTTTCTCTAAAATTGAAAACAGCACTAGGGGGAAAGAAATTTTCGTCTAACGACGAGCTTATCATCTTCGTAAATGAGTATTTTGCAAGCCTTCCGGAATCGCATTTTACAGATGGCATAAGGGCATTGGAGCACCGTTGGAATAAATGTATTGTTCTTTTAGGAGAATATATTGAAAAATAAAATTTATTTTGTATTTAAAAAATTCGTTTTTCTTTTCCATTCTCACTACTTAAACTACCCTCGTATTGCTAATCGAACACTCATATAACTAAAATTATTATTTGATTTGAATTACATTGGTACAATTCGATCTGAACTTTGAATACAGGACCATGCAACAAGTCGACTGCGTCATATAATTCTGTAAATAATGTGTAAACAATTGATTCTTTCAATTATTGCAAAAAAAAATCAAATATCAGAAATTGCTTGTAAAATCGCTATTTGATTTATGGCAAATATTTTATATATCGTGTTGGAAAATAGTTTTGTTCAATAGAGAGATTAAATGTCATGTTTGTTTATGTCAAATATGACATTTGATCTCTCTTATCACCTATTACGTATTTTAAAAACAGATAAGCTACACATAATACACAAAAGTAGATTAGTATGGCATTTCCTTTTTACTCGTATCCGTGCATATAATTATATTTTCGAAATACAATGACTCAATTAGTTTGTGTTAAAGATTTTGAAAAATACGCGTATAGTGTTTTACCAAAAAATGCTTTGGATTACTATAGAAGCGGAGCGGGTCAAGAATTAACATTAAAAAATAATAAAAACGCATTTTCTAAGTAATTGTTTTGAAATATATGAGATATTTATTCATCTAGAAAACTTTCTGTTTTAGATTAAGAATTAAGCCAAGATTTCTCACCAATGTTTCTAACAGAGACTTATCAACTGTAATTTTAGGAAACAAAGTATCAATGCCCATAGGTATCTCGCCTACTGCTATGCAAAGGATGGCACATCCAGAAGGTGAATGTGCTAACGCAAGAGGTAAGAAAGATCGAATTTTTAATATTATTCCAATAAAAATCAGTATTTTAACAGCTGCTCAAGCCAATGGTACGATATTCATTTTAAGCACAATAGCTACTAGTAGTATAGAAGAAATAGCAGAAGCTGCGCCATATTGTCTGAAATGGTTTCAACTATATATATATGTCGATAGGTAACTTGTATAATGCGCACGTAATAAGCGCCATAATTTCTTAGTCTAACTACAAATAATCATTAATATAAAAATGTATCAAGTTTTCATCAAATCACATCATGAAATACACGTCTGCATATATGCAATTGCATATGCAGGTAATTTTGATGGAGCCTATGGTTGATTAACTTAATCACTAAAGGTTGATATATAACTCCTTCCACATTAATTTTCGTTTTCTGTATACGTATTTCGACAACTAAGTTGTCATCATCAACAGATAATTAAACAATGTCGCACCTGGAAAACTACGGCAAAACCCGCATGAAACAAATTCCGTACACGATCTGTACCGTCGATTAAATTTGCGGTAGAAAAAGGAAACAATGGCACTTGATCTTTTTTTTGGACACTCTAGTAATTAGGAATAATCTTAAAATAGAAATTGATATTTTCCGAAAAGAAACTAATGTCAATAGATTCATTACGGGAGACTCATGTCGAAATACATATACAGAATTCGAAAATTAATGTGGAAAGGGGTTATATATCAACCTTAAGAGATTAAATTGTATATGCATTTAATAATAATACCTACTGCGAGTTTGCAAGTAAAGATCTGTTTCCATAATGATATTTATGGTGTAATTAAAGAATCGAATCTCATAGTCCTTGGTAGTTCAATGGTAAAGCATCCGGCCGACAAGCGGACACTGAAAGGCAAGAGATTTTCATTAATTTCTGTCTTAACTGTGGTGATGTAATAAGCAGAATATTACAAGTTTTCATCAATTGACATCATGAAATACACATAATTATTTACATCTACGTGGCTATATACGCAATTGCATATGCATTTAATTGAAATGTACATACATATCTTATAATCTGTTTTCACTTCTATACATTTATTGTAGGTATAGCTTAATTATAGTTCTATACCCGTTTTAATACAATCAGTAGTAGTCTTGCTTTCCAAATGAGACATCTCTCTTGCCAGTACTTTCTTAATGATTTAATTGTGTGTTGTTACTCGAAATCGAAACATAACTATATGTATGTATATTAAAAAGATATTATTAGAGTACGATACGTTCTTTAGGACACCTACAACGTTGTGTACTTATTTGAATATTATTCATATATTAATAATAATAACATCACCCTCGAATTTTTACCCCAGTAACAAATTTTCAATGGTTTGGCATGAAATAATTTTATCTTAAACGAGAATTTATAGCGACTACTACATATATTTATAATTATATTAGGCGTTTTATTCTTGGGTGGCTAATTGTAAATTACATTCTCTTATTTATAATAAAATTACATACTTGTAAAATTTTAGACTATACATACACTACCGTCCATAAGCTTAATCGCACTACAGATAATTTTAATTGCACAATGATATTAAAGAGACTGTTTATTTTCATGACAAATTTATCTATAAAATACTAAATTAACATATAATTCAAGCAATTGACATTATTAATCTAAATAATATTTTAATAAGTTAGCTTAAATTTTACTTTCATCAAAGTAACCACCCCTTGCTGCGATCACGGCTTCACAAACACGTGGCATTCGTTCAACTAGCCAGTCGAGATATTCATCATCGATAGAGTTCCATGCATTGCGCAACTTACCCCCAAAGATCTGTCTTGCTAGTAGGAGGTATTTTACGCACTTCACGATCCAAACAGTCCTATAACAGCTCTATCGAATTGCAGTCCAGACTTTGCGCTGGCCATGTCATTAATGTAAGGATTCCCCTTTCAGTTTGATCGGCGAAAAACTTTTTTACAATCTTTGCTGTGTGTTTGTGGTCGTTATCTTGCTGATAAACAAACCCCGGACCCATTAGCTCCATCTCTGACGAAAGAGCATGCTCTTGCAATATACCCAAATAGATTTTTTTTCGTCATTCTTTCTGTGATTTCACCAATTTTCCGATGTGCCCACCTCGAAAGCAACCTCAAACAATCACATTTCCACCACCATATTTCACTGTCTTAACCCTTATTCTAACATTCTCTCCCCGACACGACGACGAACAGGTGTTCTCGCGCAGGCCAATCTTTTTTGCTTCTGTTGTGCAGATAGACGTGGTCCAGCTTCAGCTAAACGTTGTTTGGTTGTTGTTACGTTAACCATGGCCTCGTGGTGTACGTTGTATTGTGCTGTTATTTCCGGAGCTGTAAGGCGACGATTGCGCAAGGACATTAATTTCAAATATTCATCTTCTCTTTTAGTAGTTATCCTCGGCTGTCCACTGCGTTTTCGGTCCCCGAGTTAGTCAGTTTCTGCCATTCTCTTTATAGTTTGACGAACACAATACTCGGAAACTTTTAGTTTTCGTGTGATTGCTCTATTAGAAAGCTTTGTTTCGTGCAAAGCAATAATTCTAACCCTTTGTTCAAGAGTTAGTTGAAATTCCTGGTTTAATTGGAACTAGTATAAAATTTAGAATTTTTAACTGAATGTATTATATACATTCAAACTATGAAATAGAATTTCAATTTTTTAATCAGAAAGAATTGCTCCAGCTTCTCCACGAGGCTAAGAAAAATTATTTAATTGTCCGTTGTATATAATTTGATTTATTACAGGGCACCTGAGCTTATTTTTCTAACTTTTCATTAATTCCTCTTATGTCTTTATTCCTTCTCGATACTTTTTTCTTAATTTTATTCCTTTATTTTTTTATCGGTGTTAGTTCATAGTTTTTTGTGGATTATTTTCCAAACTTATTCAACTAATTACTTGATTTATGGGTTTTATATTGTTTGTCTAATAAGGTTTGTTGCTTATCATTGACTACGTTTTATGTCTACGTTACGTTCCCAATTTTTCTTTGTTTTTTAAGTTATTACAATCTTCAGTTATGGTAAATCTAATTATTTTTCTACTTCTTAGTCCTTTAAAAGCCCGATACTTTTTATTTATTTTTTTCCTCTTTCGTTTCATTAAATACAAAAAGAACAATATCGTAGTTTATATACATACATCGCTGCCTTGTTTTTAAAAAAGTTCAAGTAAAAAAATTAAAAACATAATATATTTTTATGAGACGTTACTAAAAATTTGATAGAAAGCTGAAAAAGCTGGCTTTAGCGCACTCGTTCTAACTGTTGATACTCCATTTTTTGGTATCCGACTAGCAGATGTTAGAAATAAGTTCACATTACCATCTCATCTAAGGTAATCAGATGCACATAAATATAGACGCAAAAACTAGATATTTTTTATTGATAGATTTTCAAATTTCGTCGGAGAAAAAGCCACGAAAATTAATACAACAGTTGAAGGATCAGGTTTAAATAATTATGTAGAAAAATTATTTGACGCTTCCCTAACTTGGGATGACGTTAAATGGTTACAAGGTATCACCAATTTACCGATTATTTTGAAAGGAATTTTAACAAAGGAAGATGCAGAAATTGCAGCTGGTTTAGGAATACAAGGTATAGTGGTATCTAATCATGGAGCAAGACAAGTTGATGGTGTTCCTGCTTCCGTAAGTCATAAAAATTATTAATATGCAGTACATTTCTTGTAGACAACATAAATAATATTAATTAATAGTCTAGGACTATATTTAACATATAATCATGAACATTTTCCTTGTAGATATTCATTCTGCTATAATAAATACCGTTCAAAATTGCGCCTTGTGGTATACAATAATACAGTCTCAAATTTATTACATGTGTTTCTCAACTTTTTAAAATTATTTTTAGAAGTGTACGCATGTCCAGATAGTAATAAAAACCATGAAAGCTGTCAAAACAAAAAAATAGGATTTAAAATTTATAAATATTGTTGGAACCCCATTAAATTTTTCAAAAAATACTTCGAACCTAGAATCACCCCTGGATCTTCAAATTATATGTACTAGGATAGTTTGACAAGTAGTGAGAATGACACATAGGTGGCGCTCTAATTGGTAAAATAAATGCACTGTTATTTAGGTTGTCTATTTATATGTTTACATTCCGATATTTAGATAAATCGGTTGATTAGTTTATTTTTGACAGCTGTTTAAAAAGAAGCAACACGTGTTTTTTAAAATGGAAAAAGCAGAATATCGTGTGGTGATTAAATACTTCGTAATTAAGGGTATGAAAGCTACCCAAATAAAAGTTGAGTTACGGGAAACATTAGGTAATCTGCTCCATCGTCCGCCACAATAAGTAGATGGGTAAATGAATTTAAACGTGGTAGAACAAGCTGTGTTGATGAAGTGCGCTCTGGAGCACCCACAATCGTGACTTCTAAGGAAGTGATTATAAAAATCCATAATATTATTACGCAAGATCGACGACTCAAAGTGAGAGAGATAGCAGACATGGTAAACATATCAACAGAACGCGTACACCACATTTTAACGAAAGAATTGGGCCTTTCCAAGCTTTCGGAAGTGGTCCGGATTGTTTCGGCTGATCAAAAGTTCACTCGTTTGCGCATTTACAATGAGTGTTTGGACCTTTATAACCGGAATCCGGTTGATTTTTGTAGGCGATTTGTTATAGTACACCCAAACTGAACAACAGTGGAAACAATGGTTAGAACGTGGTTGGCACCTCCAAAAAAAGCGAAAACCACTTTATCGGCAAACAAGGTGATGGCATTGATTTTTTGGGATTCAAAGGGCATTTCGCTCATTAATTACCTTTAGAAAGGTGCCAAAAAACGGACAATATTATACAGAACTTCTACAAAAATTAAATGTTAAGATTGAAAACGGCCAGGAATGGCAAAAAAAAAAGATTCTGTTTCACCAAGACAACGCTCCCTCGCATACTAGCACAGTTGCGATGTCCAAAATCCACGAGTTGCATTTCCAATTAGTACCGCATGCGCCTTATTTGCCGGATCTAGCCCCTTCCGACTACCACCTTTTTCCAAAATTGAAAACGGCACAGGTGGAAAAAAATTTTCGTCGAACAACGAGCTTATATCTTCGTAAATGAGTATTTTGCAAGCCTTCCGGAATCGCATTTTAAGATGGCATAAGGGATTGGAGGGACCCTTGGAATAAATGTAAAAATAAAAATTATTTTGTATTTAAAAAATTCGTTTTTCTTTTCCATTCTCACTACTTGTCAAACTACCCTCGTATGTAGGACTTTTGGGAATAACAGCTTAATTATTCTGATTTGATCGAAAATACTGATAACCACTGCATGAAATTGAAAAAATTTAAAAATACATTCCGAAGAAGTAATTTAATATATCTTTGCTGCTAACAAATATTTTTTACAATCAAAAATTCTATATTAAAAAGTTTCATCTATAAATAAGAACTTTTTACCAATTTTATGTAAAATTAAAT
>JAVIWB010006894.1:0-130701 GCA_031893035.1 Dermolepida albohirtum | reverse complement strand
CTTTTTTACGAAGTAAAAGACTCAAATATAACGAAAATGCACACTTTGGACTTCTACCTTCAATTTTTCATAAAATTTCAATCAATCAAATCTCAATTTTTTTCCTTCATGAAATTAGAATTGTCATAATAGTTCGCGGATGCGTTGAAGGTGTTTGGCATTGAATGAAACTCACTTCAAAAATTCATTCTGAAACTGTTAGAAAAAGTATAGCTTATCCATGCTACGTAATTTTTAAAAAAGACCTAAAATTATATCTGTATAAAATTATCCACAAACTTAATTCTGCTGACTACAACAGAAATACTGAATATTGATTGGTCTTTCAAAATATTTAAACAAACAAAATACGGAAATGTGATCGGCAGAAAATCCTCATGAATACTAATTATTAATTAATTAATAAGACTATGTAACAGTCCAAGAAGGCGAATCATTGAACATATATTTTCACCCAGAACAATAAATGCCAGAAGATACAGAAATCATTGGAAATTGGAAATCATTGAACATATATTTTCACCCAGAACAATAAATGCCAGAAGATACAGAAATCATTGGAAATTGGAAACCTTTATTAATCAACTACACGATGAAGAACTTACGAAAAGATTTCTTTAACAAGAGATCAACAAACATGTGCTCAATTAGAAAGGTTTTTGAATAATCGATTGGTGAATTTCCTTGTAAAGTCTTCGGATCTCATAATTGCAGGTTAGTTTATTTTTTTCCACATATAATGAAGAATGCATTTTGAAACGACACATCCGTTAATGGAAGAACTTAGCTCGGCTTTAAAGATATTTGTCTTAATGTAATTTCTCAACATTTAGACAAGGCTTCTGAAAATCGAGACCAAGAGTAAAATTTCGCGTATCTGTTTAGTATGTAATATTCTTATATCAACAGTTTTTTTCAACATAAAACTATGATTGACTTAGCACATTTAACACAAAATAAGATACAGCTGTAACACAACCGATTACATCAATGGAATTTTTAATTAAAAAATATTAATTTTTTTCAATGTCACAATACTAAAATTAAATTAATAATACAAATATATACATTATTTGAAAACATTTTTCGTATTATAAAATTTTTAAAAACAAACCAACCCGGCCTACTCGTTTTCGAACAGCATTCTTTTTCTTTCTCATTTTATTACTTCAGAAAAGAAGGGGACAACACGTACACCACATAAACTTTATTGAATCTCCAACCACGAGTCATTAATTCCTTAAATAGGCATATAAATATAAAAATTAAGTATGGATTACAGTAAAAGTAATTGCGTAAAATCAATTGATATGTTCCACTAACTAAAACACAGAGGAGGTGGTTGATTCATTAACTGAAGGCTTACCGGGTAATACCGGATGATCCTAGCATCGAGGTAATGGCCACCTAATGCGTATTATAAAGACGGCTTAGCTTTAGTTGTTTTACTGACGCTAAACATCGTAGGAGGTCGTGGAATACTAAGGAAGTGTCCAGAAGAAAGTATGAGCTTATCGATTGATATTGGAAAGAAATTATGCTGTTTCTTTATACTTATTACTTTGTTTAAATAGCGGCTTTAAAGAAGTTTAAAAGTTTTAGTGTAGAAACCTTTGTTAGAGATTTTATTTTTTCTAGGAATTGTCTCTTTTACTAAAAAAAGACATTCATTTAAACGTAGTATATTTATTTATTAAGAAACAGAGAACACAAAAGCACCAGTAGATTAGGGAATTCACAAAACGATTAAAAAGGGTCGAGAAAATCAAATTAAGCACAATACCTAATTATTGCAGAAAGTCGAAAATGTTACTATTCTAATATATATATAGTACGTAATTTCATAGAAGAAAAAAAAACGGTAAAAGATTGTGTATATAATAAATTCTTATTTATCAAACAAATCAAAATAAGCTACTGTAAATCTCCAAACAAATCAAAATTTAATTTCAACACGGATTTTCAATACAAAGATTTATATCCCCGATTTAAAAAGTAGGTTAAAATTGACATCCAGTACTTTTTCTTATTTTTTTATAATTTTAAATTTTTAGGTTAAAAAACTTTTAATCCCTTGTTCAAAATATTGACATCTTTCCAAAGTTCAACACATGTATTTTATTTTTATAACAGCTCTGTCTAAACTCTATTTATCAAAATATATGCGATTTAACTAGTAATGAGGTAGGTTTTAAAAAATACAGTGTATTATTTTTGCCTAATTCTAAGTATCGGTGTATGAGTTTCTGAAATATATCTTAAAATCTTTCAGCGACTGAAAAATTCCTATTAAAACTAAATATATTTCATTGTATGAAATATACATATATTAAACGATAGAAGTAATGTTTGCAGATAATACACATAAGTAATAACTGAATACATACCTAGTGTTTGTTGTTCAAATTAACAATTTTATAAATAAAAAGCATCTAAGCAAAAATTCTAGAAGACAGATACTTTACGATATCGTCATTGTCTGACAAGTTTTCGCAAATTTCAAAGTCATTTTTTTTTGTGATCGCACTTTAGTTTTCAGTTCGCAGGCTGCGCCATAATATAATTGTTTCGAAGATAAAGTTTAAGGTTATACTGAAATCTTATATCTGAAGCTGTTTACGAGACGAATATTTTATTCTAGTTACAAAATCTATATTTGCAAAGGCATTTTTTAATAATAAAAGTTCATTCTTTCTTTATATTAATAAACATCGTTTTCTGGATATAAAATGGATATAATTGTGTTTTGAATAAATTTAGAATTCCCTAGTTAGAATTACAAGAGAACACAATCGTCTACTAAAATATTTTATGAATTTAGCAATATATTCATATTCAATACATTCAAAATAAATAGCTAGCATAAGATGTGTTTCAACAATATTATTACAATTATTAACTTGTTCTTTTGATAAATAACTGTCAAACAATAAATATAATTTTGTTTCGAATGCAATTTCCAATAATTTTTTAAAGAAATTTTCAAAATATGCTCTGTTGGCAAGAATGATTTACCAAATTTTTTAAAAACTAACGAAACCAAATAAATGGAGACTGTAAATCGTTTTAAAATTCTCTTTCCAACAAACCTAAATATTAGGTTGGAGGGAAAGTCTGTCGTATTCTAATAAGCAGGTAATTTTGCTCGTAAATCAAAAACACACGTTGCCAGTGAGCCATTGGGTACTTTATTTGTTTTTTTTTATCTGCAGTATAATAGAGTTATTTTAAACTGTTCATCTTATGATATTTAACTTTTTTAACATCAGTTACTTATGATATTTAACTTTTTTAACTATTTACTTATGATGATTTAACATATTCGAAAGAAAATGTCAATGGATGAAGTACATTTACGATATTGTCTTTTGTATGTGTTTCAGAAAAGAAGCAACGCGTCGTTTGCATGTGAAAATGTATGTGCAATATTTGGACAATATTCTTGTTTAATAAATTTCGTTTTGGAGATCTAAGTGCCAAAGAACGTAAAACATTTTGGTGTTTCTAAATGTTTTTAAGGCAGCTGCTGACTACTTTCACTGCAAGGACTAGAAATTTTACAAAACAGAAATTTGAAAGGTTACCTGAAAGATGGAAATTATGTCGTATATATTTTTACAAATTAATTGAAATATTTTCTTTAAAATACCACTTTCCCTCCAATCTAGTACATTCAAGTCATCGAATAGTATAGAGCATATCAATTTAAATTAGCGATCCATTTCAAAGGATGTTTTGAGGGAGTTTTCAAGTTTTCGAATTTTCGTATTTTTTTGTTTTTCCAAAATTCTTCACCTGTGAAAACATTATTATGTGTATACGTAAGAGTATCCACATATCAAAGGATACTACTATAACGAAATACTCTGTATATTTAGTTACATGATTTTTGCCGAATAGGTGATTGTCAATAGCCTTATGTTATGTTTATATTTTTTGTTTTTTATTACATTTAATTCTATACATGATTACGAATAACGATTTCTAAACTCTGTTCAAATATTACAAAAATATTGGTAAAATGTTTAGAAATAGATAATATAGATAATGGAATTATTATTAGTAATCATTTTCTTAAAAGATTTATAATATTTTTGTTTGAAACACAAAGAAAATACATATTGCTTTGAATTTGTATTCATTAACATAGAAATAGCCCACGCGTTAACAGAATTTTTTAAACACAAATTTTATAAACCTATAGGACGATCTATAGTGTAATCTGGTACGTAGGCTTCCGCGGTCGTGGTCCATGCTATCTGCTTCTGGGCTTCTGGGCTGGAACCGCGTCACTTGTATATCTGCCGACGTGTCGTACCCATTTGTATGGGACATCTTCAGGGCTCAACAGTGTCAGTGCAGTAGTTGAGCCCTGAAGATGTCCCATACAAATGGGTACAAAACGTCGGCAGATATACAAGTGACGCGCTTCCAGCCCGGAAGCTCAGAAGCAGATAGATCTATACTGT
Source organism: Dermolepida albohirtum (assembly GCA_031893035.1). Classification (NCBI taxonomy): domain Eukaryota; kingdom Metazoa; phylum Arthropoda; class Insecta; order Coleoptera; family Scarabaeidae; genus Dermolepida; species Dermolepida albohirtum. The sequence continues at coordinate 126,232 of JAVIWB010006894.1, read as the reverse complement.
ATTTACATAATATGCACTTTATGAGAGTGACAATAAATAATTTGCATATTAACATGTTAGGGTGCGCCCTTTTATACATAAATCAAAATAAAATATGTAGTTTTAGAGCAATATATATTTAATACGCATATATTGTACAGGGTGGTTAAAAATTCGCAGATAACAGCAAGGTATGGCGATTCTAGGATTCCGAGTCGACAATTCTAATACAGAAATGTTTTATTGTCATTAGTTAAGCCTTACGAATTGCTTAAAGGAAGTGTAGTTTTGGCAACATGGTATAAACCATCAATAAGTCAGTAGGGGTGATATAACAAAATATGAGTTTTATTTAAGTATTTATCTATGGCAGCAAGTAGGATCCTGATGGACAATATCCAAAATTCCTTCTTCAAATTGGATCGTGCAACGTCTTGGTCTACCAGCATCCAGTTGATTGGGAACGAGTGTGCCTGTTTCGCAAAGTCTCCGAGATGCGATCTTCGAACAGTACTAGTAGATGAGTGCTGTCGGTGTGGATAACCTACTGCATATTCATTTTTTGCCAAGTGTGCACTTCCATTGCAAAACCCAAATATCATCTACATACGAGGGTAGCCCTTTATATTTCGAGAACTGGCACCATTGTTAGTTATGTCTCCAATCTGACGATTGCATCGTAAAGTTTGTCATTTTTGACAATAGATTTACCTTGACACTTTTATTATCCGGTCGCTATTTCTATTGTTGACAGTATCTTGGAAATTTTACGTCAGCGAAAAAATGGAATCAACTTGCAAACGTTTTCGTGCAATTATTTTTCATAACTTTCGGTGTGGATTATCTCGACAAGATTGCATCGACGAGCTGAATTCTTTATATGGTGATGAAGCACCATCGAAAACTACAGTATATCGTTGGTATAGTGAATTCTAACTTGGACGGCGTTCTTTGGACGATAATTTTCGTGAAGGTCGTCCCACAAATGTTGTTGTGTCGGAAAACATTAGTGCAATGTCTGGATTGATAATGCCAGACCGTCTTGTGATATACTGTGAGATCGAGACATCTCTAGGTGTTAGTAATACCAGCGTGCATAAGATCCCGCATGAACATTTAGCCGTTAAGAAGCTATGTCTACGTTGGGTACCACATAATTTGACAACCGCTCAAAAAAAGACTCGCGTCGATTGGTGTCAAGAAATGCACAAAGAATACAATGGCGGTGTTTAAAGAACATTTATAAAGTCGTCACGGGTGATGATTCTTGTATCTATACGTATGAGCCCGATAGTAAACAGCAGTCGACTGTGTGCGTATTCCAAGATGAGCCAAAACTAACAAAAGTTGTTCGCGCTCGAAGCACATGAAAACAAATGATCGTCTGCTTTTTCGGAAAAGCCGGTCACGTTGCAACCGTGCCTTTAAAAAGTTGTAGAACGGTCAATTCCGAATAGTACACAACTATTTGTTTGCCAAAAATTTTTGAAGAAATAAGGAAAACAAACCGAAAACGACAGTGCGAGCTCTCACAGGTTGATTCAAACGATTGAATATTCATCGGACAAAACATGGAATTGATGAGTCATCCGCTGTACAGCCCTGATCTAGCACCATGTGATTTCTTTTTGTTCCCACACGTGAAGAATAAACTTCGTGGTCAACGGTTTTTTACGCCGGAAGAGGCAGTTGAAGCATTGAAAACTTATATTTTTTAGATACCGCCTTCACAGTGGCAGCAATGCTTTTCGGATTGGTTTAAACGAATTCAATTTGAAAAGCAATAAAACTATTTTCGATAATAGAAAAGTTTTTTTTATTTGCTATTCCCGAAATATAAACGGCTACCCTCCTATCAGCGTATTCCTTAAAAACGGGTATTACAAATTGCTGGGATAAATTAATGGGATAAGTAATGAAAGAGAAAATAATGAACGTTCTACTGACATGCATCGAAATTTAACACATAATTATTTTTAATTTACAAACACTATTCTGGGACAAAGTTTCCATATCTACTATAACGTAAAAAGCTGTTAAAGAAATCCGTGCTATCTGCTTCTGGGTTTCCGGGCTGGAACCGCGTCACTAGTATATCTGCCGACGTTTCGTACCCCTTTGTATGGGACATCTTCAGGGCTGAACTACTGTACTGAAACTGTCGGCAGATATACTAGTGACACGGTTCCAGCCCGGAAACCCAGAAGCAGATAGCACGGACCACGACCGCGGAAGTCTACGTACCAAATTATGTTAAAGAAATGTTTATTAAGACAAACTATTGGCATAAAATGATTAATTACACCAACGTAGTGTTGCAGAATTTTATTCGACGGTAAAAAACAAGGTCTTCCACAGAAAATCTCAAAGAATTCGAAATATTTTTTGTCTCACATTATCAACATTGATGGTTATATTTCTGTATTATTATTACCTCGCAATTATCTCTGTATTTCTGACCGTCCTATATATATGATATGGTAAAAATAATGTTTTACAATGTTTGAATAAACAAAAAATAGTTTTCCTTAGCGAATAAATGTATGGAACTGACGGTTGTTTATCATAGAATTTTTTATCTTATATACAAAAACGAATAGTAAGCTTGAATTGAACCGTCTTCAATGTGACGGTTCAATTGAAGCGCATATTTGCATATTTGCAATGATCAAGGGCCGTATATCTCCAATGAATAGTTTTGCCCATCACAAATGGGAGATTCTTCACCACGAGTAGTATTTCAATTAACACACTTGATTCTCACTTTTAGAAAACTTGAAAACATTTGATAGTAAAAATACCTGAAAAAGTTTAACCTCTAATCAAAATATCCAAAGATTTATAATAATTGAATTAAAACATTAGGCAAAAGTAATTTAAAATAATGGCAATTATACACTATTTTATTAACTACCAACACGACATTAATTATTACTGGATCTGATATTTGTAAATACGTAAAATAACACCACAAATCTAACTAAAATTAATTACATATTATGCGAATACCAAAAACGTCATCGTTAAAAATGCATAATGTAAATTGAAACTACGGTAATTCTACTAAATTAATACAAAACCAGGGAATAAAAGAGAATTAACTTCTGAAATCTGGTGGTAATATGAAATTAACTGCCATACGAACAGATCCCTTTATATTACGCCGTCAAAATAAACTGATAATTGGCTATTCATCATTATCATTGGTTGTTTCGTTCGACTTTTGCAGCATACGCTTACGATAAAGCATCAAAGTAATTATCAGCTGTAATTTTAAAATCGTCGGAAAATTTATTGGATAAGATATATTTGTGTTTGGGATTAGCGGGCGCCTGTTAATATGGGTAAATTAGCAAAGATATTTCGGTAATTTTCGGTGCCGAACTCATTGAAGATGATTGATGTTGTTTATGGCTCTTGATATACTGATACTGATAACGCTAACGCTAGTGCTTTTTTTACACGTAATATAGACCTAGTTAATAGATGATAGCAATATACTCATGACGCTATTAATAATCAGATATAATTCATGAATATATTTAACAAGAATAATTTCAGAAAAAAGAGAAAAGGAAATTTTATTCTGTTTTATTGACATTTATAATGTACGTATGTTAAAGACGCGTTATATAATATACGAGCATCGTCCACAAACACCCAATGCGATACCATTCCGAGCCTACATGGCTAGCAACACATATATAACCGTTTAAAGCTAGATTGAATATGTGTACAATAAAATTATGATGCATTAGAGTGCAATAATAGTTTACGTTTTCCATAAAGTATTTTACAAATTATTATCTATACAAGATCAGCCAAGTATGAACCCGCTCTGGACTACACAAATTACATTTCTAACCTTTACGCTTTTTTGTATAATATAATTTTGCTCCATAATCTATTCAGGATACTCGTAATATTCAATCCGCTATATCTGTTAGGATCCTTTCCGTTAGTTTTTATAAAGTTAAGAAATACTTATTGTAAAAGCACAGCTGTTCAGTAGATATTTTGGTCTACTTAAGAAATGTTGTCCACCAATCTTAATCTACTTTGTAGCGATACTATCGGTGCCAGGTGATCTACTCTTCATTTGATCATAAGGTTGATATATAACCCCTTTCCACATTAACTTTTGTAAATTCTGTATACGCATTTCGACAATCATCATAATAATTTCTACTTTGTAGCGAAAACCAAGATGTACACTCTTTGTTGGTTTTGAGCGGTGTGGATCGCGTACGGAGTTTGATTTTCGTACAATTTTTTCGCCGTGTTTTACCAGGTGCGACACTTTGAAATTATCTACTGATGATGACAACTTGGTTGTCGAAATGCGTATCAAAAGTTAATGTGGAAAGGGGTTATATATCAACCTTATTGATCAAGTCAATCAACCACAGGCTCCATCAAATTCAACTACTCTTCATTTCTTTTACACTTATGTTTGTCCATTGTTATTAATTTGATTTAATTTTCCACATTTATTGCTTCTTCTTCTTTTGTTAGAAAATCTCTCATTCTTTCTATTAAATAAGCATCATAATACTTTCTCTAATTATTCATACTAATTAATGGCAGAGGTTTCTCTTTAATATTTATTTGTGCTAACAAGATTATACCTCGAATATCGAATGTATGGATTGCAAATTAGTTTGAAAAGAATTGAGTACTCGAATGCAAAGTTTGATGTCTTATGAAATGAAAGTTATGTGGAACATGAGAGCAATTTTCAGTACCTGGAAGCTCTGCTTGATAGGGGTGATATAGGTAAACAAGGAATCAAACAAAAAATTCAGAAAGTTTGGAAAGTAATAGGAGCACAGGAGCACTGAATGAACTTTGAGTGAACATGAGTAACTAAAACTTATAGCTATAAAAATGAATTACCTCCCTAAAAGTGCCGGGATATCAAGAAATATGTAAAAGAATAAGGAATGAGGAAATAAGACACAGAATATTAGCAGAGAGACAGTTATTCAAGTAATAGAGAAGAATACTTGAAATTGGTTTAGATACTTACTACGCATGAAGGATACAAAATGGCCGAAACGCGTTTTCAATTGACAACATCCAGGCAAAAATAAGAAGTCGACTACCATTATGGTGGAAAGATGTTGTTCAGAAGGAAATGCAGGGTAGAAATCTGGTGAACAAATGACGTATGATCAACAGAAACTGGGTTTGGGAATAAGAAAGCAACTTAATGTTGTATAATTAGTGTACTATTAATATTTATATGTACATAATTAATCCTGTAACATATGTTACAAATTGACCGAAAATTGAAAAAGAATATGGTGAAAAATAATGTATTAAGTACATTTTAAATTCGTCCGATCAAATCATTTAGGTCTAGTTAATAAATGTTGGTGTTACAAATTTTGCTGTTTGATAAAGCGAATGAATTTCCTCCGTCTTTTCCTAAATATATCGGAACTAAAGATATTACCATAGATCATGTTTGCTTCTGTATAGATTAGAACACGTTACACGCACGGAAAATGGATGGTATATAGCAAAAATATTTATTTAAATTTATAAATCAACATTATGGTTGACAAAATAGACATCATTTATAGTGGTTAACCTATGAGCCTATCTTATATTAGAAGAAAATAGCATTTACCAAATAATAGTCTTCGTTACCAAACACCAACAGAGCAAACACAATTTAGCAAGGTGTCTTCATTATTACCCTCTATGGCTTGATACCGATAGACGTGTTAAAAATCAACTTTTACCCATAGTATATGGATAACAAGTCTTTTAAAGTGAAGAAGGATCTTCCACGAAATTTTCCATCATTTTGGCTTATATATTTTCCATAACGTACGTGTCATGGAACTAGCAGGGCCAGGTTAAGGATTTATCAATCTTTCTCATCTTTCCAGAATTCACAACGCTGACAATAGTCATTGTAGAGCAACCAACTATTATTTAGTAGTCCCTCAGGGGCAGTACTTACTTTCTGCATGTTATTGGGAAGGAAATAGTAATCAATGTTCAATAATGGTCACATAATACCCACTTTTCACCAAATGTCTATTTCGCGGTTGTTTCTTACAAATGTAAAGTGTCAGCCTAGCATATTTCCTCGAGATATTTCATGAGGTCAATGGGGATCAAAATTCCTTTTTCTACTTCTGTTATGAGATAAAACTTAATTTTCTATCTAGTTGTTTGAGCTATAACATAATCTATAGGATCAACGCTGTAAATTTTGTTGGTATGCGGTAATGCGTATACAGAATTACTATGCATGAATGATGAATGAAATGAAAATTCATATTACAATGATCTTCACTTAAAAATATAAGTACTTGAACGAAATATGTAGGTAAAAAATCTCACACAGTAGCATTTAACACATTTACATGTTTTAAAGTTTTTCAAGCGCAAATATCGCGAAATACTGCTCATTATTTCCATTTCATGTTAATAGTTGATGAGAAATTTTAAAATATAATTTATGCCATAACGGCTCAGATACGGTTGGATAAGGTAAAGTAATTATCAGAAGCAATAAACTCACGGTAGTTTTAAAGTTTATGATAACTTTATAAAGGTAGATTATAATTTTAAGATAAAAATCAATATAACACTTAGGTTACACCGATAACCTTATTCTATAATTTATTACTGCTTAGGAATTTTTACACACTAATTTTATAGTCACCTGTGTGGTACCATAAAAAACTATGAAACATAAAATTAAAATCTAAAAATAAATTTTTATTTTGTATTCACCATCGCAAGTCCTTGTACAAAACCGTTATGATCGAAGGAGAAATGTGATGCTTTGTTTTATAGATTTATAAAAGGTTTTAGATGGGGTATATTGCAAACTTGAGAATTTTGAGACAAATGGAATAGATCAAAAAGACGATTGATGCATAGAAAACTTATATTTACATCAAACAGTCTAAATTAAAATTGACGAAAAACAATACGCAGTATTGAAATATGTAGAGGGGCCCAAAAAGGATGCCTTCTTTAACGTTTGATGTTCAATATTATTGAATATTATTATTTACAATAAAACGGTTAAAGATAATGAAAAGTATCAAAGTCAATGGGATACAGATCAACAACATTCGCTATGCTAACGACACTGTTCTTTTTGCTGACGACATCGAGAATCTTTAACCCTTTGTCATAGGCAATAGGCAAAAATAATGAAAGAATGTGTTTTAAAATTAACACCCAAAAGAAAAACAAAATTCATGGTTATTGGTCGACTAAAAATTGTACATGCAAACAAGTTCAGATATCTTGTAATATCGCTCAGAAAGGACTGGGAATCAAATCTATGCAGTGCATTTATGAAACTGGAATAAGTTTTATCGAATGCAAATAAATGTTACGATTGGTCGTTTTTGTTGTATGGAGTAGAACGTTAGACATTGAGAGCGAGCGTAATGAATAAGCTTCAAGCTTAAGGTCTCATAAACAACACGAGTAACAGGCGAATATATCCAAGAGGCCAAGAATTACTAGTTTTGATTAAAAGAAGAAACATTTCATATTTAGAACACGATGCGTTACACAAATTTTCAATTAAAAGAAGATGGAAAGAGATGAATGGAAAGGAAAAGAATGAGAGCGAAAACGACTGCTAATGATAGAGGACTTGATACACACTGACCGGCGATCCAGTTGATGGAAAAAAGTTATTAAAAATATTCCATTAGGAGAGGAACGCAACGGCCAATTATTATTTGCTGGACTGACACACAGAGCGGCCAACAGCACTAGGAAAGTGAAAATAGTAAATGAGATTTCGTGGACAAAAGTTCCTAAAGGTTCAGTTAGGAAGGGTGACTGTACGTAGGAAAAAGAAACTTTTAGGAAAGTCGTTAAGAAATAAATCTACTATTTATACACAAAGTTGATAAATATATGGGTAAACTACCTCGAGTTATGAATTCTTAAATAGTATGCAAACATATTTACTAGCTAAATATAATTTCTATATATTAATTCTTTCAAAAAATCAAATTTCTTTTATTTTTTGAACAATAAAATACAAAATACTTAAAGTTGAAATTGATGGAGCCTGTGGTTGATTAACTTAAACACTAAGGTTGATATATAACCCCTTTTCAAATTAACTTTTGTAATTCTGTATACGCATTTCGACAACCAAGTTGTCATCATCAGCAGATAACCGCAAAGTGTCGCACCTGGTAAACCACGGCGAAAAATACCTGTACGAAAACACACTGCGTAAGCGATACACACCGTTTGAGAACCTAAATGTATAGAATTACAAAAGTTAATGTGGAAAGGGGCTATATATCAACCTTAGTGATTAAAAACAAAATACTTATTTAGTCGTTAAAATTATTTACTTATGCTGACAAATAAGTGATAATTTGAGTAAAAGTTTCACCAATCATAAGCCTTCTCCAACAGTTTCAACCAACTAGCATGGAAAGGCAAAATTTGTTCTTCGATCGATATTTTTATCCATTTGAAAACACAGAACACTCTCAAGGCAATTAGTGAAATAAACAGCTGTAAATTGGTTAACAGACGGCGCCAAAACAACACTAACTGACAATTGTTGAAAAAATTAGTTGAAAATTTCCCGACATGAAGTAACAATTATACTGAATATCAAAATAGAAAACTATTCTGAATCAATGGTAAAATAGTCACAGGCGCAAAAAAATTTAGGAAGAGTAGATGTGGGAAACCAATTCACTTCCTGAGAAGTTTCGGAATAAATCATTAGAGATATCTGCTAGACAAACTATAAGCCTTAAAGAAATATCTAGAGATAGAGAAACAATGAAGACATCGTAAACATCCACTAGTGGATGTACATATGTATATATGAAGAAGAAGAAGATTGAAAGATGAAACTGAAAACAAAGAAAATTCTTTAAAATATTTAAACTGCGGAATTTAGAAAAGGCTTTCATGTTTATTTAAAATAATGACTTTATTCTGCAATTTATACACATGTGTTGAGTCAAACACAAATGAGGGAAAACATGAAGTAAATATGTTGTAAATATAGAACATTAATACTAAATCATTAGTTATTTCTCATTGCATGCTAAAGATACATGTAGAATAGAAATTACACCGAGTTCAGTACAGACTCCTGCGGAACTTCTGCATTGACTAATGTCTAATCAGATAATCTTCAAAATAAATAGAGAGTAACAGTATATTAATAATTTGAATTAGCAACAAAATGATGATAATTATGCATCTATAAGTATCAAAATTTATGCACCACAGCTTCGTTTAAAAGACTAGCTTCCGAAGTAGTAATCTGTAGTAATTAAGAGATTGATTTTATGTTTAATAAACCGTTGGAGTTAGATAATACGAGGGAGCATTTTTATATTCGCGGAATGGGTGACAAGGGGTGGAAATAAAAAAACTAAATTACTTTTCTTTTTCAACATATTCACCTGCAAGACGGATGCATTTTTCACATCTTTCAATTAATTTATTTATACCCTCATAAAAAAATGATTTCTCTTTATCTGCAAAATACGCCGAAACTGCCTCCTTGACTTCATCATCGGCAGTAAATTTTTTACCCCGCAGCTCTTTTTTCATTTTCGGAAACAGGTAATAATCACTCGGGGCCAGGTCTGGGCTGTAGGGTGGGTGATTCACTATTTCGAAGCCCACCTTATGCAGGGCAGCTAACGCAACGCGGCTCTTGTGGACGGGCGCGTTGTCGTGCAAAAGCAGAACACCTTTTGTCAATTTTCCCCGTCTTTTCTCTTTAATGGCTTCTTTTAGCCGCTCTAATATTGAAGCGTAATATTCTCCGGTTATAGAAACACCTTTATCTTTATAATCAATCAACAATATTCCTTCCGAGTCCCAAAATACCGTTGCCATGAGTTTCCCAGCTGATTGTGACACTTTAAATTTCTTGGGAGGTGCTGTGCCCTCTTTATGCCACTGCATGGAGTCTTGTTTGGAGTCAGGTTCATAATGATGAACCCAAGTTTCGTCTCCAGTAACAATTCCACTCAATACACTATCCTTGTCTTCATTACAGAGGTCCAAAAATGCACGCGAACACTCTACGCGCTGTTGTTTTTGCGGCGGCGTGAGCATTCTCGGCACCCATCTTGCGCTGACCTTAGACATGCCGAGATGATCGCGTAGGATTTTAAAAATTGTTGTATCGGATACTCGAACCATTTCTGCGAGTTGTTTCTTCTTTAGTCGAGGATCTTCGAGTACAATTTGTTCAATTTTTTGGATAAGTGCTGGCGTGGTCACCTCAATGCTCCTGCCCGGCCTCGGGTCGTCTTCAAGGGATTCCCTTCCTTGTTTAAATAAACTATGCCACTTGTACACCATGGTTTTTCCTGGACAAGAGTCGCCGTAAACCAATGACATCTCATTCATTATGGTCGCGACTGATTTTCCTTGCCTGGTAAGGAACTTTATAACGGCACGATATTCGATTTTTTCCATATTTCACTTTTCACTCCTGATTATGTTACTTGGTTGACGATAGCTCAAAGACTAACTGTCTAATAACAATGAAACTTCGTATTTATACTAATCATGAGTCGCTGCACAGGCCACGCCCCAATGCGCCTACTCACCCCTCTACAACCCGCTCATTTCGCGAATATAAAAACGCTCCCTCGTATAATACCTCTACTGAAACTTCGTATAACACATTCTAAACTCTCTTAAAATAAACTTTACAATTTATCTCTACAATTATCTGCATTTCCACAGACTTAGAAGGCTGACAAAATTTATCCTGAATTGAAAAGGGTGATAAGTGATAACATTGACATATAATTATAAACTGATAACTATTTCGGCTTCTACAAAACTATTTGACAGTATAAAATAACTTGGTGAAATATCCTTATTCTATTTCTCACATCAAAAATATATAGAAAACGACTATAAAAAAAATTTTGCTGTATAACAATTGTGGTAAATTAGATATTTACATTAACTTCAGTCGTGCATTCACTACTATCGACTATATTTTTGTTTCGTTATCTTTTGACTAACAATTTCTTGATTAAAAATCTACTAAACGTCAGGAGTTCCTCATAGACTCAACGTAGGCCCTATTATGTTTACTATATTTAGTAATAATTTAAAATACAACAGTGTTCAAAATATAACTGACAGAGAGTTTGCTGTTTTATCTATCACTAATTTACTAATGTAAATATCTGAAATACTATGTTGTAATATTCACACATCGATAACTTTGTTATTTAAAAAGAGGAAAGAGCTGGGTATACGATCTATAGTAAGTTGGCCGTCAATGAAAATTTATTAAAAATTTAGGGATACTTTTATTGTTAGCATGTCTCAGAATTTCACCAATATTAACACCGTTAAATCTCTACATTTCCCATACGTCGTTACTAAATTGGAACATGCGTCGACCACTTGGTATTCAACCTATGACGTACATGTCAAGCAAATGGAGAACCTTCAGCCTAAATTTGTGCTTAAACTACAAATTGGAGTATCTATCTAGAACGAAGTATTAGACCATAGAGATTTGTTTATGAAGTATGTATTGGTAATGTCAGAGCGGCGGCAAAGAAGAGCATGGTGCTATTGGTTATTAGTTCGAATAAATTTATCAAAACCACATACTGTCGCTAGACAGTCCCCAAGCTTTGTGTTTTCACCATCAAGAAAGAGCATATTGTGCAACCCTCTATTGAATTATGTATTAGAGAATGCGCATATACTATTTAATGATGTTTTTGTATAGTTATGTAAGCAAAAATTTTTTAGTTCTTGTACATTTTCACATGGAATTTAAAACTATTTTATCCTATTTGGATTTATATTTTGGGCAGTAGAAAATATTACTTTTTCTATTATTATCGTTGAGTAACATAGTAGTATATGAACAAAATTGCGGTACTTTTTTTCAGTTATTTGGACAAGCCTCTGTACCAAGTGTACTTACCAATATACAAACATTAACATTGAGAACTGATTGTATATTTAATGATTATTACACCATATTTGCAGTAGCATTAAATAAACATAATGAACAAACGCGATATTAATTAATTACATATATAAACGCCATATGTAAACGAAAGCTTACGAATAAACATACGATAGATTATTATAGTATAATTACATGAAGAAATTTATTCTAAGGCGATATTACAAAGCAGATCCTTTATTCAGAATAAATCTTGCACTCCAATTTTGTTTTATTGTATTTTTATATTTATGTTTCCGCCTATGTTAAACGACGTTTCGTGTTAGAGGTGTCATTTGAGGAGGATACCACCTGTTTAAATACTTAACATTAATAATATTAGTGAAAGAAGACAAGAGTATAATAATAATCTTTCTTTCTACTAGATATAATTACACACATAGGCTAAAATTCTTTTAAATTAAAAATCAAGATACTCTTTTAGTTTATCATTCGCTTAAATCTAACTTTCTTCTTCTTTACATTAATGAGCAATTTATTAAAAAAAGGTTATACTATTATACTGTACACCTTTACTGAAGTTTGTTAATCTATGTTTCGGAATGTTATAATCATTTTCGTGACGAGAACCATACAAATGCATTTTTATAGTGCTTCTGTGGGGTTACTTACTAAACCATTTATAAAGAACGAAGCAATATACCATAGTTTATATGCAGTAGCATTCACACTGCTGTTTTGCAGAATAAATGCCCGCTCGGTACCAGAACCTCCACAATAATATACCATAGCGAATTATTGTAACACAGGAAGGATAGTATAGAGTTTCCAGAATTATAAAATTAATTACTCTACGTAAAATCTGTTGTGTAAAGTAGGGTCTGAGTCTTACACACACCTGTTCTACATGATGATTCCATGTAAGTGTGTAATCAATAAGTACACCCAAAAATCGACATTTTGTTAACTGAAGTTTCTGGGGATTCAATAAAATCTCAATAGGTGTTGCTGTTCTTTCATTGATATTGAAATAAATTCAATTCGTTTTATTATTATTTATTAGTAGACAATTGCTACCATTGCAATATTTCAGAGCCTAGGTTGATTTAAAGATAATCGGTGCCACTAAATAATAAATTTGTATCATCATTGTTTGGCAGTATTCATTCATAATGAAATAATTTAAGTAAATTATAAATAATAAATATCCCAGAACACTAACTTGTAGAATACCAAAACTTAGTGCTACCGTATTTGATATTCCGTTAGTATTATTTAATTTAACAGTTTGTTTCCTGCTAATCAAATGTGACTTGCACCACGCATATGCTGTACATCTGTTGCAATTTATCAAACAAAATCAAATGCGATGCAGTATCAAACGCTTTAGTCAGGCCTACAAAGAGGCCACAAACTAAATTTCCGTGTTCCATCATAGACGATATCCATTCAATATATTCAATTCCAATCATAAAACCGATTTGATTTTTACTAAGGGTATTGTATTTAATTAAAGCAAGAAAAAGAGTAGAGGATATGTTGTCTGGAATAAGTATCTAAAATTATGATTCGAAAAGATAAGTCAATTAAGTTTTCAATAAAGACATGCTTAAATTTTGAAATAGTTAATTGTTCATATTTCACTAACACGGTTTAACCTTTCGAATAGAAATTTTAAAAAACGGAGAAATCTATACATTATGTAGAGCTATCTATGCGTTTTTACAGAAAATATTCCGTATAAGATATATATAATACATATATAAGATATATGATAAGGGAAGAAATAAAGCTGCGCCTAAAACAAAGAACATACGTAGACGAAAAGTTCTAATTTTTACCGCTTTTAGCATCATATATACTTGCAGAAGTTTTTGAAAAAATTTTCTACTTTCCGGTAATATTTAGACTCAGATTTTTAGGTTTGGTGAGATACGAACTCACGATATCATGCTTACCGGGCATATATCTTACCATTCGACTACAGCGAATAATAATATTTGAAACTACTGACATGTCATAAATTGCATTATGGAAACAGATATTAAATTAAACTCACGGTAGCTTTGAATCGAATGTAATTATGCGCTTTCACGATATGAAACTAGAAAATTGAAGTTTTTATCGCTTTTTACATTGTATAGACTATCTTTTAAAAAACTTTCTAGCCGGTTCGAACACACGATTTCATGTCTTACCATTCGACCACAGAGAACGGCGATATTCGAGTTTATTAAAATAAATATGGTTATGGAAATAAATACTTAATTGAAGCTTGTGTTAGTTATAATTGCATATAATTATGGGCTTTTACGTTATCGAACTACAAAATTTCAATTTTGACAGCTTTTTCCTGTTCTCCAGTAGAACTAGAATTTTTTCAAAAATTTCAACGTACGTCCATGTTTATTAAATATTGTGAAAGCACTTAAAATGATATACTTTGGAGATACCATGTGCACATTATTTAAGACAAAATAGGAGAAAAAAATGGAAAAAAAAAGAAAAAATATTTGCCTCTAAATATGAAAGAATATACATATTTCATTTTTTAAAATATTTCTCTTGAAACTCATTATACTGAATCTATTAATATACAAGTCTTTTTATTTCTCCAGAAAAGTTTTATCAAAAAGTAGTTACAGGACGATTCTCTTCTCATTCAACCCAAACCTCTTACCATCGAACAAAGATTTTAGGTAGAGAAAAAGGAAAAATCTTAAGGACCCAAATGTAGCAACTAAACTTGACACAGAAACTGTTCGAAATGTGGCTCATGAATTTTTGCTATTGAAACAGTTGAAGCATTTTGTATTGTACTGCATCATACAGTAAATCAAAAATTAAAGCATGGTATTCGCTTGTTTTCGTTTCATTATATTGAAAATAATCAAAGACAAACCCACAGATAAAGAAAAGATATTAGTGTACGATCTTTGCCTGCTTCGGAGTAGTTTGTTTCTTGTGTGTAATGATGTACATAGGTTTTATCAACCGTTATTATAATGTTCCTTAAAATCTTGTGGATCATCACTGCATTATGCTAATCGAAAAGATTTAATTATTCACTGTCGATCACGAAGCAAGGACATAAAATTAAATCAGTAACATGAACAACATGAACTACATTGTGACAACGAAAGCTATACTGGAGACAAGATTGTAGTTCGCATAATTTAATAAATAATTGTATTAGAAAAATGTTCAAATAAAAAAACATAATGTCTTTAAGAAATTTTTCTTCGATTTTTGCTTACAATGTAAGAAAAGCATTTACGAAAAAAAATTTTATGTTTATTATAATTAATGTTTACATATAGCAAATGCAATTTTCAAGACTATATCGTTTATCACACCAAAAAAACTATTTAGTTAAAAGGTAACCAAAATATCTATACTCAATGATTTCAGTAAACCGTATATTGAGCCAAATTTCTATGGAAGGTAGTGGAAAAAGATTTGACATAATTCAGACACAACTAAATTTGTTTTAATTTGGGAAAAATATTACAAAAAGTGAACTGCAAAAAATATTTCCATAGATTGCTCCATAGAGGAGATATAGATTTGAAATGAATACGAAGATAAAAAAACATCTCATAAACAAACATACTTATATTATACAGCTGAACAATAATAAAAGAACAATCAATCACAACATACATACATACGCATCTAATAAGATTCGAATGTATCATTTTTACTAATTTAAATGACTCATTTTGAGATTTTAAAAATAAAAAAAAACAAATAAAGAATATGAATATTATTATCTGATATTGTGGCGTATTGATATTTAATTTAAATTTAAGGAAATGTAAACACATATCACGATGCTGTAGGAAACAATATAAAAGTCTAAGTTAAACAATACTCACTACGTTTAAGTTTCTCTAGGGGCTCGTGATGCAGAGAAGGCGTATGGGGTACAACACCATGATGATGCGGATCGTGTGATGTAACGTGATGTCCTAGAACTGACGCCGAAGAGCCAGTCATAATGCCACTAATTGCTGAGCTCACAGAAACTGCCGAACTTGCAGAGTCCATATGATGGTGTACGCCGTGCATGTCACTATTAGCAGACGATGTACTGACACCTGTCACTAGATCTTGCAAGCATAGTGAAGGATCTGATAACGATTCCATTCGTTCCATATTTTCCGATACGTACGAAACAAATTACGTACTATAAAAGTCACTCGCGAAAAACGAATACTGATTTTCTGAACTCGACTGATTGTTCTAAATAATGGTAGTTAGTGCCTAGTGTTACTGAAACAAAAAGAAACATTTGATAATTAATGTACACTATTACAAATTAAACTTTAAAGTAATATTTAGATTGTTTTTTAATAGCTTTTTTACGTATATAATGAGTAATTTTCAGCACAATATGAGCATTTGGAACAATATTGTTTGACTTGTATATGTTAACACAAAAGGACATAATTCATAAATTAGAGTCGGGAATTATTTAAAAGCAATATCTAATACGGAATTTCCTTCCTCGTTATGAAAATTGTATTTGACAAAGATGTTAGACTTTCAAAAAAAAAATGCTTTCTGATTAATATACGGCTGAAAATACAATCCTCAAGCAATCATAGGCGTTGAAAGAATTACCAATTCATAATAGAGTGCACTACTTCTTTAGAAGTTCCTCTTTAACAAACTTTTATTAAAAGTTGCTGCTTTTAAAATTTCAGGATAGAATAAGACAAAAAGGTCTAGAAGTACAAAATACTTTATTACTTTTCAAAATATTTCCCATTACAGACGTTTTTTCACGCAAATAAATCAATTATCAAAGCATTTTTTCGGTACACTCAACATTTCATTTCGAAAGCTTCTATTAATTATTATTTTCTTCTAGTGTTGAAAATCCTTGACCACGAAGTTGATTTTAGATTTTTGGGAATGTAAAGAAATCATTAGCACTTAAATTAGGACTGTGCGGAGGATAAGATTGACTCGTGAAATAATTCGTTCTTTAATGTGCCGTGTGAGAACTTGCTCTGTCTTGATGCAAAATGATACGAAGTTGCCTGTATTTTCGCATTTCAGAGAACATTTGCGGTCAACAAATGGACGTATGCCATTATACATTCACAATTCTACGTTATTCTAAAACGACAATATCTAGAAGTCCAGTTGTTGAGACAAAACAAGAAATTATTCTCTTATAAACACAGCGGCAGTGAGAAACTTTTGTTAGTTTTGTTTCACCTTGGAGTATCCCAACAGCTGATCGCTGTTTCGTTTTAAGTTCGTATGCTTATAACTAATTTTCATAGCCAGTAACGATGACGTATCCCAAAATTAATGTGTCTCATTTAAATCGTTTAAGCATTTCTCGACGCCCTTTAATAACTAACTTACCTGAATATAACTTAGATATAATTCAATCCAGTAATAGGTACAACACCAAGAATCGAAGATTCTTAGAAGACATTTAGATGAAGAAATAAATCCCGACCACGTAATTCCACTTTAAACTGTATTTGCTCGTCTACATTACTGTCTTTGTAAAACGTGCGGTTTTTAAAAAAGACAGAAATTCGGTTGGCATTCAAAAGAGAGGAGATAGGATCTTGCGTTTAATTTCTTGTTCTGTAAAATTTGTTTCGTTAAATATTTTGAAAAACTTCTGGTAAAGAATGTGTATCAAATTTTCATACTAAAAACAGTGTTGTTAAAGCAAATTAATATACGATTTAACGCAAGTTCTAATAAAATTAAAACTTGTTTTCATTTAATTGACAAAAACTATAAGAAAAAATATAAGAACATTTTTACTTTAGTAACTCGAAGTATCATCCCTTGATATTTTTAGCACTTATTTATACACAGATTATACAAGTTCTGTTATCTGATTATTTTATAATATTGCAGAAATTAGGGATATATAAGAAGCAATTAACTTCAACTCCACTTACATAATTATATATCTATATACCTATATACACATATGTATATCACAATAAACGAACTTATTTTTTATCATTTTCCCAAAATGTTCTTAGAAGGGAGGCTTGTTTAAATAAGGCATTCTTAACGTAGAGATACAGATACACATATAGATTATAGATACATGTATGTACGTACACACATACATATAACACATGTATCATACATATGTATGTTCGATATAATGTTCATTTACACGATACCAGTTCACTATCTAAAAATATCAAAACTGATAGCTTTCTTGATGTTTGTTCATTGATTAGCTCTTATTGAGATTACGGGATGAGAGAGGCAGATATAAAAAATTGAGATAGAAAATTTTTACAAGAGAGGGCTTAAGTTATATGCCCATTAAAGTGTGTTTGTCAATTTACTTAATTAGAATTGATGTATGAAACAAGCGAATCAAAAAAAATCTTTGTCAATAGTGATTTATTAGAGGAATGTTATTGTACCAAAATTATTTCTATTAGTATATAAAACATGATTGAGTACATAATCCGATTTTTCTATTATGAAAAAATAGATAAATAATGATTTGGTAATTATGTAGATTTTTAATTTGATAGGTGACGAGTTTTTGGAGTTAAAAATTAAAATTGTATATTCAAGAACGTGTGTCATAAGGTAATTTTGATGGAGCCTATGGTTATAACCCCTTTCCACATTAATTTTCGTCTATCGACAACTATTTCGACATCATCATCAGCAGATAATTAAACAGTGTCGCACCTGGAAAGCCACGGCAAAAACCCGCATGCAACAAACTGCGTACACGATCTGTAGCATCGAAAGCCAAAGCGCACACTCTAGTGTACTTGTATGTCGTACCTGGAAAACTACTGTACACGATCTGTGCCGTCGAAAACCAAAACGCACACTGTATATTCGTTTCTGAAACGAATATACAGTATGGGTTTTGGCTTTTGACGGTACAGATCGTGTACGGAATTTGTTTTCGTGCGATTGTTTGCTGTAGTTTTCCAGGTGCGACACTGTTCAATTTATCTGCTGATGATAACAACTTAGTTGTCGAAATACATATAGAGAATACGAAAATTAATGTGGACAGGGGTTACATATAGGCCAAAACTGAATGAGTGTGTTATTAAACTTATCACAGTAATCCAACTTAGGACACTTCCAGCGACACGAAGATGGTCCTAAAAGCCTAGTACCATAAGTGTCTTGTGACGCGAGTTCTTTATAGTATTTTTTCTAATTTGTAGTGGTTGGCAATATACGATATTTGCCAATTTAAAATTTAAATTTGTTAATTTCTATTGAATATATTGTACTTATTAAATTGAATGTAAAATGAATGAGAACTTTATGCATTCTGCCTGAAATAGAGAAATGAAATTATTAAAAATATCGTAAATAATTTACTTCCCGTTAAATCTCGCATCGATTATGAAAGCAATTCACGAAATTTGGAGGATAATATAAAGAAAAGAAACAAGTTGTATAAGAAAAGTTTTTTCCATGGCAATATTTTAACATGCCTTTTTGTGATAGGCAAATTATTATTAATTATATCGAGTGTGTATAAATTGGCCTAAAAACTATATGTGGCGTTGTTAAATTCTGAATTGAAAATCTCATCGTCAAAATATTGTGCCATACTTCTTTATATTGAACGTCTTCACGAAGTACGGTCTTTTAATCCACAAATAAATGTTAGTATTCGATATCTGATAGAAATACCTGTAATTTAGAATAAAGAATTTGTAGAATCACATAAGACATTATTTTATAAACAAAAAATTTGAAAAAGTTGCCAAAATGTATTACACGGATTACATAAATCTTTCAAGCGGAAGAAAATAGATCAAATAACTCAAAGAAATATAATATAAAGTAAAAGAATATCTACTGGAGGCTCTGTAAGTTGTTCTTAGATTTTATCTTAAAAAAATATTTCCAAGTTAAATTCGAAATGGAAGAAACAAGTCTAAAATTTGTTAGATCGACCATTTCACTACAAAATATTCTGGTTATTCTATGTTCCTACTACTATACAACTGAATCATTTGCTGACAATATTGCTATCTTAATTGTTCATCAAAATTCAGTCGAGACGACAAATAAATAAACCAAGCCAAGACAAACCACAAGTGGAGAGATGAAGCAGTTTCCGTTGCAATCGACGCTCAAAAACTTCCTATTAAAACCAACGTAAGTTATCTAGGCAGAATCTAGATATAGGTAAAAGGTAAATTTATGTTTATTATATTACTGTAACATCACAAGTTTACCTGATGGGAGGTGAATTCCTTGAAACGTGTAGTAAACAGAAGGTTATTAACATTTGAATGATTCTTTTAACATTCTACTAATTCGCCGATATTTAATGTGTCTGTCTATTTATGCACTTTGTATAATATGTAAGGACAAACACTAAGTCTAAGGTGAGAACTCAACCTTGGAACCTTTTCAATTATTTTTTACTGAACAATGCCCACGATAAACATAGAAATAAGCTCAATTTTATAATCATTTCGATATAAATTAAATTAATTGAAAAGGGACACATAGTATTATCTTAAAACAATGTACGAAATTTTGTATTCAGTTCATTCCCATCTTGCTTTGACTTGATTTAATTAAACAATACGTCTATCCCTTGTAACTCGTTCCAGGTACAAACAAAAACATGTATAAAGTAGGATTATATTTATAATTGCCTCAAAGTAATCAAAATTTTCGAATTTTAAATGCACAAATGGCTATAGGCATTAAGTTACTGTAATGTTTGAGTTTGCAGTACACTAGTCACGTCATAATATGCAAAGTGGGAGGGCGTTCAATATAAAACAGTAAACAGTAAAAGAAGCCCAACATCAGAAAGGCTAATTTGAGTGTCAAGTCTTATCGCGGTGCTACTGATAATGGAGTTCAAAAGACAGAGCCGTATTCAGGACTGGTGAGCAAGTAATAAAACTGAAAAAATGTAGACAAAAAAGGGCCTAAAAATAATGGATGTAATATGGTTCGTTTTCCAAAGTTACTACAAATCTGAAGTTAGTGATAGATACTCAATTAAGTGATTTGCAAAGTGTTGATGAAAATCTTTTAACTATTAGAGAAATTGAATATAACACTGGTATTTTGAAAACTACAGCACAAAGAATTTTTAAGCGCCAGAAATACCACACATATAAGTACATCATTCTTCAGGGCTCGAGATGGAAAAAGGAAGATCTAAATTTTGCCGATAATATGTTACCCAATGTGAGAATAATGAATATTTCTGCTACGTGTTTATAGTCTGACGAACGCAAATGTACAATAACGCAATGTTCGCTTTTGGGAAACTGAAAATCTTCACGTTGTTAAGGAAAGTCAGTACGAAATAAGATTTGGTTTTAACGTCCGATAAGGAATTTTCGATGCTAAACTTAATGGGTTTATAATTTTTTTTAAATAGTCAAAGATAGTCGAACAAATTGAATTAGAAGATAGACTTTAATGATTTACCATTGAAAATATGAATATCTACTACCGACAAGATGGCGCCATATCTCACAATTCAAACTTATAACGAATATCTAAGTAATCTGTTTCCAAAATCGTTAGATTGAGATCTCTCAATTTAACACCCTTGGTCTTTTTTGTTTGGAACTACGTAAAAGATCTAGTGTACGTGCAAAGATTTGATAATGTTGAAGTATATCACACCACAAATTATGCAATGCGCGGTCAACACTAGGCAGGACACAATTATATCTACAACGAAATAGTAAATTATTTGAACATCTACTATAATATATTTCCTGTTTCACTGACCACTTAATGTTAGAGTGTTTAATAAAATACATTTTCCTTTCATTTTTTGTTAATCGATAGTACATGTGCCGCGTCAGGAGAGAAAAGAAAAAACATTCAAAAATTCCAGTTTACTTAATGTGCATTAAGTAAAATTTAATTCAGAGTTGAAAACTAAAAATGGATAATGCAAAAGAAAACCGATATTTAAATTCTGTATAATAAAAAGTAGCCTGAAAATGCGCAAATAAAAATTATGTGTCTACTGCGAGAAAGAATTTATTACAAGGAGAAGTTTGATATTTTTTACATGAAATTTGGGAATTGAAAAATCTTATAATTTTACAAGTCCTCGGACATAATTCGTCCAATTCAAAAAAAGCTAAATCTTTTAAAATAAGCGAGGCTCCCAGGATAGAAATAAAATCGTAGCAGAGAAATTCATATTCTCATATTGGGTAATATATTATTGGCATAATTGTGATTTTCCCTTCTGATCTCCATCCCGAGCCCTGAAGAATGGAATGGTATACTTATATGGGTAGCAATTTCGGTGCTTTAAAAATTTCTTTGTGTTATAGTTTTCGAAATATCAGTGTTATGTTCAATTTATCTAACAGATGTTAAAAGATTTGTATCAACATTTTGCAAAATACTTAATTCTATATCTGCTTTAATTAATTTCGGATTTCTAGTAGCTTTGGAAAACGAATTTTCAAATTTCTGTACGTATCAGCACCAAAAAGTTAATACAAGAAGAAATTTGACATTTTTTTGGTGAAATATATGGACATTATTATTATTATTATTAATGTTGTTATTATTATTATCTGAGACGTTTAGTATGTGGGCAGGTTGTATGTCTTTCAAGTCTAAGCACTCGCTTGATTTGCGAACCACGAATTACTTAATTGTAGTTATGTTAATGTTAAATATTCATAGCCTCATTATAAATAATTTTCACAAATATGTTGAAACTTTTGTCACAGCATAGTAACATAATAACTTCTATATTTTTGAAGTAAGGTATTTACTATACTAAATTTTAGTATTACCTTTATGATTTCGCAATTCAAGTCTCAAGTACTATTACATAAGTAAATGATAAGAAAGTGTTAACACAAGTATGCAATTATTAGTTTTATTTTTAAGATACTTAGAGCAAAAATATTTGAAGACCGCAAATATTTGTATATAATTATTACATTACCACATAGGCTAATAAAAATGATGCAGTACATATTATATTCAAGGATGTATTATAGTAGCTATTTTGTAGCCGTGACCTTGAGCTTAGAAAATAACTGAATTCACTCTCTTTATATAAGTCAATATTAAAACGATTGTTATTTGAAACAATTAGAATATTGTTTTATTATGATTTTAATAAGTATGTTTACTCGTACTTGATCTAAATTAAAGTGCAAAATTTATTTTCTAGTGCCCACTTCACACAATAGAAACACGATTAAATTACAAAACGTATCCTAAGAAGATAAGTTGCAAAATTGTATAATGGAAAAAAAATGTGCGTAATTTTTTTGCAACAAAAATTTAAAAAATCGAAATAGTTCTAGAACGAACCGGAGGGTGACGCTGTACGTACATGCTGATTGCTTATCTTGAAAGCGTCATTATTGTGCGTACATCTGCTGTCAAACTTTAAAATAGATCTTGTATCAACACACTTCGTTACCATAGATACAAATAAACAAATCGTGCATTTTCGTAATCACGAAAAAAAAACGAGTTCCATGCAGTGACGAGCATTTGTTTTGGAAAACCTAAACAACTCAAAACTTGAATTGGACGAAGTTCATAGTAACTCGTTTTAGAATGCAGAAGTTGTACAGTGGGTTGATAAATTTAAACGAGGTAGAACAAGCACAGAAGATGCACGATGTTCTCCCAAACGAAAAACAGCTGCCGATGAAGAAGCAATTGAAGAAGTCCATGAAATCGTGATCAATGACCGCTAAGAAAAGTTGAAAGACATAGCAAGGAAAGTAGGTACTTCATGCGACCGCGTACATTAGATTTTGCATCATTTGGATATAAAAAGCTTAATGCTAGATGAATATTGAGCCTACTGATAATGCATCAAAAGTTAGTGAGGGCGATTATTTTATAAAATATAAAATATGGAAACGATTTCTTGTGATGTTTTACGACTGTTAATAAAACAGACCACTACACTCCAAAAACAAAAGAGCAGCCAAAGCAGTGCAACAAGATATAATTAGCCAACTTCAAAGAAGCTCAAGATAATTCCATCTGCTGTAAAAGTGATGATAGCTCTCTTGGGTTTGCGTGGAATATTTTTTACTGGTTACTTGCAAACCGACAAGACAATAACGAGCGAGTATTATGTATTGTCATTATACAGGTTAAACGAAGAAATCTAGGTTAGAAGGCATCATTGGATAAAGAACAAGTTGAGGCAAGTTTTGCATCAATTTCGATGGGGAACTACACGAATTACGATTCCAGTTAATCCAATATGCACTGTATTGACAAGATTTACCTCTGTCGGATTTCTTCCCTTTTTAAAATTTGAAGAAAGTGTTTGGAAAGAAATCCCCATCGTAGACTGAAATTGTGGAAGCTGTAACTAGCTATTTCTAAGGTCCAGATAATTCTTATTTGTTGAAGGGTTGAAAGGTCTTGAAAAGTGTTGGACTATAATTTAGAAGTGAAAGTTAACTATGTAGAAAAATAAATACGATTTTCCCCAAAGAGACTTTGAAATCTATCCTCGTATAGGGTCGATCCTCTTCAAATATACAAATTAACATTTAATCAATTTGATCAATAAGGTGGATATATAACCCCTTTCCACATTAACTTTTATAAATTCTGTATACGCATTTCGACAACCAAGTTGTCATCATCAGCAGATAATTTCAAAGTGTCGCACAAGTCTGTTTCCGCCCCAATAATTCCCTTAAAACGCTTTTAGGAAATGCAAAAGACAAAATCGAAGAAAATAAAAAATCGGGAATCTATCGAATTGAATGTTTAGAGTGCAATAGACAATACATCGGCCAAACTAAAAGATCGATCGAAACCAGGTATAAAGAACACCTTTCGCACATAAAATTCAACCGACCGGAAAAATCGGGTATAGCGAGACATGTATTAGAAAATAACCACAGTGTTAATATGGATTGTTTACATTTGATAAAAAACGTGTATAATTATCGCGAACTAGACACGTATAAAAGCATGCACATCTTAAAGAATTTAAACCATGTGGTGAACTATAATGACGCCGGCCCCTTACAATCGTCCCTTTTCTTTCTACTGAATGTCAGAGGAGGAACAATATCATAAATCACACAGGCAGGCACTTGTCTTGACCATAATAACCTTTTTCAATGTAATGCATGTTAGTTTAAGTAAAAGTAATTTCTTAAAAATCTTGTGAAACAAACACAGTGTACATCTTGGTTTTGAACGGTGTGGATCGCGTACGGAGTTTGATTTTCGTGCGGTTGTTTTTCGCCGTGTTTTACCAGGTGCGACACTTTGAAATTATCTGCTGATGATGACAACTTGGTTGTCGAAATGCGTATACAGAATTTATAAAAGTTAATGTGGAAAGGGGTTATATATCAACCTTATTGATCAAGTCAATCAACCACAGGCTCCATCAAATTCAACTATTTAATCAATTGTAGGCTACATCGAAAGAAGGACTAACTTCAAAAACACTCGATCTTATATTGAAAATAGTCACAATACAATTGAGCAAACTACTAAAATTGTAATTCGACTGAAGAGATTAATTAGCGTAAACTTTTGCTAAAACCTAATATGCGATACGATACTAAAAAAATATGTTATACATACATGAAAATTAAGGTTCTATAAAATCATGCATTCACAAGAACTGACTTGAGATGCTACTTTTGAGCCATTAGGACCCGTATTACATCAAGTTTTTTTAGTTTAGATGCATTGATCTTAAATATATTATAATCCACTAAGATATTGAGAAAATTACAAAGAAAAAAACTCTGCAACTGCAGAAAAATGAAAGATATATTTTCTAGTTAATGCTCGTAAATATTTCAATAGGAAAACTTGGTATCCATATTTAGTATGGTAAGCCAACTTCGACACCTTTCTATTCAAATTAAAAAATTAAGACAATAAACTCAGTTTGTTACTTTTTCAATTATGTTATGCTATTTATTACTGTTATTAAAAAATATCTGGACTGGTTCATTTAAATTGCTCAAGTTAATTTAATCGAATTCAGCATTGTTTTCCTATCTTAGTAAAACTGCCTTTGACATCTGTCCAAATTTCATGTTATTCTTATTACTGAGCAAAGATTAAAACTATATCGGAAATAGACTATCACTATAATGTTTTCTGCAAGTAATTTGCATAAAATTATATTTGCAAAATGAAATTTCTGCTTAAAAAAGAGCGGTTAATATCAACTACGAGTGACATTTCATTGGAATCGATTCAACTTTCAAAAGATTATTGTTGGAGTCTCAGACTTGTCCCGTCTCCACTGATTCCAAAGTCTCTGAATTTTTTTCGAAAGAGAACACCAATATCTGTACAAGAAAGATTTCTAACTAAACACATTACTACGAGCGACAAGACATCGAACTATACCTGATTATCCTAAAACTTTGGTAACGTCAAAAATTAAAAACATGTTAGCTGCTTTTCTTTTTAATTTCACTAGTGTTAATGCACTATGAATTTCTTTCAACCAGCCAAACTATTAACACTGAATATTATCGTTTACACAAAACTATAGGCCCTGAATTATGGAAAAATTATGTGGTTTTTGCATTACGATAGTGTACCACCATTTACCCAAAACTTTTTGGTTAAGCATTCAACACATTATTCCACAACCATATTCACTTGGTTTAGCACTGTACGACTTTTCCTGTTTCCTGATTGAAGGAATAATAAATTCAAAACATGCTCTGAAGTCTGTACCGGAAATCGACTATTGAAACTCCTACGAAGACTTGAGAAAACCTTGGAATATGTGTATTATTTAAAAAGATAAATACAAGAGATGAAATAAAAATAATTTGTTTAGGCAGTATCTTTTGATTATAATATATTGAATAGTTAGCAAAAAGTAAGCATATGTCTGTGCACCTTTTTTGATAAGGCGTCGTGAAAGAAAAACTTTCAATTGAAACTAAACTTCAAGTGTCTATGCAAATACAATTTCGTAATTCTATGGCGTTTCTAGAAAGGTCCTAATTGAAAATTATTTAATATGTAATAACCACAAGTTAAAATTTAAACAAAGAAATTAGAAAGTGTAAAAAATAGCTTGGAAAGGTTTGGCGCTTCGAACATTGGATGAAAGCGGCTTCTACTATTTGAACATTTAATTTAACTTTAACAAAAAGACACGAAAAACAATGCTTAGAAGCTTTATTTGTAAAACCAATAATAATTGTTTCATTACACTACACAATATAGCATTACCAAAAACAAAAATTTACTTAGTAGATTTTTGAATCTGATGATGCCACAGTCTAATAAAGCAATTGTTATTCATTTGTAAATAAAATTTTTGGACATTACTTTTCATTATAGTTTGGAACTTCAGTTTTTTAGAATAACTTTTAAATGAACATTTAACTGCAATATTGATACGATATAATGAATATGGTTTTATTAATCAATCGATTAAATCATTAGATGCCTTTCGTCGGGATAATAATTATGATTTTCCGAAAATCATTCACTCAAAATTACTTTGCATATTGCTGCTAAAGAGTGTAATTGCAGTGAAACTGAATCATTTCGTAATTTATTAAATTGAATTGTGACCATAAAGGTAATTTTAATGAAGCCTGTGGTTGATTAACTTAATCACTGAAGGTTGATATATAACCCCTTTCCACATTAATTTTCGTATTCTGTATACGTATTTCGACAACTAGGTTGTCATCATCAGCAGATAATTAAACAGTGTCGCACCTGGAAAACTACGGCAAAATACCCGTACGAAACAAATTTCGCACACGATCTGTACCGTTGAAAGCCAAAATGGACACTGTGACCATAAACTTCTAATTATGCAGAGAACAAATACATAAATAGAGAAGCAAATATTGATGGACTATAACTTTAGTCACCTTCATATTTTATGAACTATATAATCAGGAGAGCTTGTCCTATTAAAAATTTTAACATTAACATTATCATCTACGTCATTGCTATTAGCAATCTGTAATTTATCATTAATGACATCATATGTATTTTAATTTACCTACATTAAGATAATAAGTTACCATGGCAGTAATCATAAACAAATGCTTTTAACTAATTATTTTTTGAGCCATTGTTTTATCTCTATGAATAACTTATATTTTCCAAATTATATCCTCGATTAAAAGTAAAACTTAATTGCAATTGAAATAAATTAACTATGAAACTCAATGACTCTACACTACATGGTAGATAGCAGAAATATTAGATATACCAAATTGTGTTCTAATTTTGCATTTGCAAAAGCTTCGGCACGTGGATGGATGATATTCAGATATGTCAAACTTTAACAGAAGATACAGATTCTATAAATAAAACGATAACGCATTTTCGAAGTGAATTATTTTTGGGGACACAAGGGAATATTTTATGGCTCCTGATTTACACTTGAGGAAAAGTCAAACTTTACTTCTGGTGGGAACAGAACTAGTAGTTTCTTGGTTCAAGTAAAATCATTATTACGGAGAAGTCTTATGAGTAAAATGATTGAGTAAAAGTAATAAGTGACAAACCATTCAAAATTTTCAAGAAGAAAGACATGAAAATGCAATGTCTCATGTTTCTTTACAGATCTGGTTAATAGCTTCTTCAAATCATGAGCACTGAACTACCTAAGCTACCAGATACGAGGAGAACTAGAAAAAACCAAAGACCTGTGATTTTTTTGATACCTTAATTTTTCGACGTAATATCTTTCAACTTCAACACTTACACCACCTACGTTTTTCATTAAAAAATCATTTCTTAATTCAACAAACTACTGAATGTCATTTTTTCAGTTTTCATATACTTTTTCAATACTTCGAAATTTGTTTTCGATACTTAAAAATGTCAAATCAAATTATTT
The DNA here is from genome assembly GCA_031893035.1 of Dermolepida albohirtum. Taxonomy (NCBI): domain Eukaryota; kingdom Metazoa; phylum Arthropoda; class Insecta; order Coleoptera; family Scarabaeidae; genus Dermolepida; species Dermolepida albohirtum. The sequence continues at coordinate 97,463 of JAVIWB010006894.1, read as the reverse complement.
TACTTAATAAAAGAATTAGAAATGTTTACTGGACTAAATTATGGGATTTTCAAGGTTATGAAGAAGTGCTTTTCTTTTAACAATGATAAAGAGTTCATACAATATCATGTGCTGGTTGATTTATAGATTTACGAAGGAAAACGACTATGCGTTTATGATCGTACACGTACATGAGCAAAAAACAAGTAAATATGTAGAAATAAATTGTAATTATTTAAAATATTTTTCTGTTCAATTTATAAAATTACGAAAGGACACAATTTCGTTTTTATGGCGAACTTGGGAAAAAATGACATCCTATAATTGATTTTACTTATATCTGAGAAGTTAAGAGATAGTTCTCTCTAAGTACTTTGTATTAAACACACACACCCACACACACACACACACACACACACATATGTATATATATATATGAGGAGCAGTGTATTGGGATTATCGGTCTGTTGCAAATTAAATACTTATTTCTTTATTGCTCAATATTTCGTTATATCTTTTAGTTCTTTCAGGAATCAGATAGAGTACACACTGGAATATAATTCGACATTTATTCCCATATATAGTTTCGATAGTAACACACTCACCAGGACGCCAGAAATGTATAATTTGTTGACAAAGTCTAACTATCTGACTTTCTTCTTCAGCAGTAGTTTAATTAACTACGCTTTATTTGGCAATTAGCTGTATTTATATACACATAATAGATGTACAATTGAATGGCTTTCGCTTGTATCTAAGAAACGAACATACAATTCTCTAATTACTTTACATATGCAATTATTATTTTATTATTTTAATAAGTCTACTTTTTCCTTGCACCAAATAAGATTTTGCATACTCAAAATACTTTTTTATTGGACTTCAACTTATTAGTTCTTAAAGTAATCTTTTACTTTAACATTTTTTAAATTTTTGATAGACATTGCTAAGAACTTGACTAAGAACGGTAGTTGAATGAATGCATTTTGCTTGCATTTAACTGAATGCTTTATTTCCACCAGCGGTATTAACCTCCTTTCTCAAATGGATATCGTCTACGAAATGACATTCTCTGAGGTTTTTTGGAATTTCTAAATAAAATGGAGCCACGTCGGAACTATATAGTAGATGATCCAGTTCAAAGAAGTTTATTCGTGGAGTAACTTTGACTGCTTTATGGTGGCGTTCTTTGTGAGTACAAACCTAGACGTTTTTTGTCAATAGCCATAAATAATACGTAATTTTGTTATTACGCATTTCCGTAACTAATTGCTATTATTGTAGTTCCCTTTAGCAGGTATTCAACAAGAATAACTTCTACTCGGTTCCGGAAGGTAATGGTTTTTGAGAATCTTTGTTCCAATTTTCATGCGAGCATGAGAATTGATTACGTCCGAAGGCTTTCCGCTTCTCCGTTTATCTTCAATAGACTTACGATCTCATCTAAATTATTTTGAACAACATTCCATTTTAAAATATGACAGAGCCTGGTCTTCGTACACTGCGAACATTTATTCGTGAATAGTTTCAAGTGAATTCCGTTCCTTCGCAAAGTTTTGATGATACTGGAATGTTCTAATTTCTAATACTCGTTTTTTGTTACGACTGGCTTTATAAAACACAAAATAATGAATGAAATCGAAATTAACTTTGACACATAAATAGAAATAAGTTACTATTGTCATTACTTTACTAGATAACGTTCTATTAGTTGTTTCTATCGTAGCGAGGTAGAACTTTTCATTTACAAAATTAGTTTAATGAAAAATGTGTTGAAAATTTAGAAGTTTGTCACAATTTTGTAGGTATAAACACTGTAAGGAGAGCAAAAGTTTTGAACATCCCAACAAGTGGTTAAAAGTCATCACCAATAATGCTACTTACATTAGTATTATGTTAAAACATTTGCTTAATATTTTTATTAGATTTTCTTTAAACATCGCTACGAACTTTTCGAACAACCTGATAGCTATCCAAATTATAACTAAAAACGTATTTAAATTTCATATACACAGGTCACTCATCTGTTGATATGTGCATGTTTGGTTGATGAATAAATTTAGATGCTCATGTTTCCTCCCAAAAAGAAATACATTACATTGTTTCATATCGTACCCGAATTTGTATAATTAAATTATCTAATACACATTAAAACAAATCTTAATATATACTTCAGGTAAATATGAATTTAAATACATACATAAATTTCGTTTTGAGAATAAAATGTATGTACATACATACTTGAGTCTTAAGACTTTTTTTAACACGTCGTCTTTCTTATCTCTGATGAAATGAATACGTACACACTACTTCACGATGTATTATCTTTGCAAAAAGTTTAAAAAGAAAATTAATACAAATAAACACCGAGGTCTGGTATTTGATCACGTAAAACAGAATTTTGAAAATTACTATGCTCATATGAAGATGTGTCAAAAAGTATATGCATTGAAAATACGATTCGTAATATAGAGAGATAGAAAAGATAAATATTAAAAGCAAAATACTATGTTCTTCTAGTATACTTTCGTAATGTACATATACATATCCATACAGAACTAAGATAATGAACAATAATCTAAAAGTAGTATTAAAATATTCACATGTTTTTTGTAAAAAAATTCAAAATTGTATAATAATTATGCAGAAAAAGTTTATTACCTTTAATATATTTCCTCGAAAGAATTTCTAGTGTTTTCAAAATAATCCAATCGTGCTGTCGAAATAACAATATAAAATTGTGGGTAATATTGAATCAAATGTCTAAGCTATACCCAGTCAGTGCGCGTAAGATTAAAGTTTAGACACATGCTTCTACAAATCAGTTAGCAGTTGGTTCGTTAATACAAGAAGTAAATAAAAATCACTCAGTGCTCTGGAACACTTAAAAGATTGTTTGTAAATCCAGGTGCGACACGGAACAAAGACCAAAAGTCGCTTAAGTCCGCGAAAAAAGGTACGGAGCTTAAAAACAGCTTTAGACCAGGTTTAGACAGGATCAGAGGCCGTCGCGACGGAGCCGGCGTCGGTCTGAGAGCTTTGCGGCTACTAAGCCGGAGCTTTTCATCCCCTCCTCCGTTTCTGACAGTGACCCCACTAATTTCAACCCGTTTAGGACACCTTCCCCCCCTTACTTCTACCAATCAGTTTCGATAATAATTTGCCGTCGGACAGTGTCTGATACCGAACGATAATTTTATCACAATTTTTTTATTTTCCGGCAAAAAAAGTGGACGTTATGAAAACGATTTACCGTCGGAAGAAAGCGCTCGGAAAAGACCCATGTGGTAGTTTATAGATCACGACGGATCTTCCAGATTTATATCGGTAGCTTTTGAGAAGCTTTTCTGCATATCCCCGGAAAGCTCTCGAAAGATCACCAGCTCTGATATCTGTTGGTAAAGTGCAGAGTGAGTGCCGTAGATGGGATACTTGCACGCCAAAATAGAAATCGTAAAAAGTATGTTTTCGGTATTTTAATATTTACGGCTTATTTTTACATAACTTAAATACGTATCTATGTATCTATATGTCTACCTAGTATCTATGTATATAGTGGTTTAAATGACATATATAACGAATTTTACTTAAAGTACTGGCTATAAAGGCTTTTATTGGCTTAACGTAGAATAATGTAATTCCTAACTGCATACTTCTACAGTTGCGGGACAGTATTGTTTGTACCGTATGTGAGATAATTTATATGTTGTTCGTATAGTGTAAGTTTTAATGTAGTGTATGTAAGTAGTATTAACGAAATAATAAATCCATTCTTCATATAATCTATTAATAATCATTAATTTTAATGAAATCACTGAAATATTGCCCGACAGTATGGGGAAAACTTTACCAGTAAATATACACCTTAATTTCTAAGAATATCCAAATATTAAATATTTTCGTAAATTAATATAAAACGTATGAATACATGCTGATACATTTAATACATAATTTAGTGTTAATGTATCCATAAAAGCAATTTTACGACATAATGAGGATAGGTTGTGTGGATGCATAGTAAAAAGAAACTTGTGCACATCGGATAAAAACCAAGGAACGGGATTTAACTTCTTTAGCTATAAGCAGTGCTTGAGACTTTTTTTTGAAATTTAATTATGGAATTAAAGTAAATATAACTAACATGCATACCAGAAAAACCAACTGCTTTCCTTAAAAAATGCATTAAAATTGAACATAATTACGATTTATTTTAAATTGAAATACTGAAGAGATTATTGGCTTTTTAGGAGGTCCGCTGTTTCTCGGGTAATTACGAGCTTTTTTTTATCAAACGCATTTCGAGAAAATATGGAGTTGACATACAGGCTCATGACATACTGCTAATATGGAATTGTATGTCATTGCAATATTTTAGAAAATATGACGGAATTCCTTCCGTTAACGTGACTTCTACTTCATGGCAACGATTCTAAGCGTTCCATGAGGACTGTAAAAAACAATGAAGAAAAAAGCATTTTAGATATTAGATCAAACCTTACACAAAATCAAAAATTGTAATCTAAACGGCTTCTAAATATTATCTTAAAACAAAATGTGATACATTATTCTGTAACAAGAGATGCATGGTGGCAACATCTAGTAATGAACAATTTTCCAACTAATTAACTAATTAAATAAATAAATAAATAACTAATTAACTTTAAATGTGCCTTAGAATTTATAAAAAATATATAATGTGCATATATATATATATATATATATATATATATATATATATATATATATATATATATACTACATTTCATTTGTGTGGGAAATTAAAAATATTGAAATATAAACAAAAGCGATTATTATTTCGTTTTATAGTAAAAAATTCACAAAATAAACATAAATATTTGTATATTAATTAACAGTATTTTCTATAGATTGAATATATTATTGTTATAAAAATGCATCTTGATCACATTATAAAAGGGCATGTGTACGTAATATTGGAAACAAGTACACAACACTAATGGAAGCTTAAAATTATATTCAAGTAATTATTATAACAATATTTATTCCTACATATTGGAACACCATTTTTTTTTTGTTAATAATGTTGCTTACTAAATTAGAGATAATAAATGAAATTAATTCTGACGATAATTTTCTATTTTGGAGTTACACTTAATATACTATTAATTAAGTTGTTGAATCGATTAGTGATATGTTCGTAATTTAATCAAAAATAATACTAAAGAGACTATTTTTATTTTATTTATCCTGTACTTCAATATTAATCCACAGAGAGAGATTTTAATAAATTTAGATACCTACATTAAGTTCATATTAATTAGACAGATTAGTAACATTATGAAGTATTAAAAACATTTTCTATAACCACAAAATGTGTTAGTTTGTAATACCACATTTAATCTGTAAGTGAAGAAAATGAACGATTTTGAATAAATAACTAGGGGTAATAAGCATTTGTTATGATGTAATTATATTATAAGTATCACTTACAATTAAATGTTAAAAGAAGTTTCAGCTTACTTGAGTGTACAAACATACCTATATAAAAATAGAACGTATATACCTACAGTAACAGGTACCTATTTCCCGTCGGAAAATATTTAATCGATTCTAAAGAATTCACAAATACTTTCAATTGTAAATTTTAATTTTTCAATACAGGCTACAGTAGATATGAGATATACAATATGAGATATAAAATATAAATACTAAATTTCTAAATATTCAAAAAAAAAGACTTTCTTAAAATGAATTGTTTAAATTTTTTAAGGCTTCGTATATGGAATTATATATTCCTTATAAAACAACTATGTTATACGAATATTATGTATATTTATTATTTACATTTTAATACAAGAACAAAGTTATAAATATAATACAATAACAGCTTAACATTGGTAGGGTAGAATAGATTCAATACACACCTTATTATTTACAATCTTTGCTTCTGTTTCGTTAATACTTTTTTATCTAGTAGTATTTCGCATCACGTATCAATTGAATTGTCAAAACACACCACAGCAATCACAGTTGTAAAAATCTTAATTTCGGGCGGCAAAACGACCAAACCAAAACAAGTATTAAATCCGGGATTCTTAATACGTTCGAAAAGACCACGAAAATTGTCCGCGCTCAGCTGAGAAAATCCGACATCATCCACTGTGTCATCGAACACTGAGTCCGTCGCAGTCCTCATTTAATATCTAACAAATCACTGCCAGGGCAAATACACAAGCATCAAGCGGTTTTACACCGAATCCTATGAAAGTATTAAAAAGTCTTAAGCGCTTAGCGAACCCGCTGGCACACAGATATCGGGTTAGGACTTGATACTGCAAAGTCCCTCTAATCTGGGCCACTTCCCAGCACGGTTTAACCATAAGTCACCCACTCTATATATCATCATTGCAGTAGAGGAATCGGACTGCAGAATTCTATTTAACTCCCACGAAACAATCGTATGCGATCGTCTTTTTCCGTGTATATCAATCTCTCTCGCTCCCGTATTTCCATATCATCATCCATTTCACTCGAACTATGTTTGAAACTGAAAATTTGAACGAATGGTCACGCCCCCGCGAGTAATTTAAAGAGCATGCGTGCATATGTTGTATTCCTTACTAATCATTTTATCTTTCTCTTGTATATGTCGTTCCCATTATGATGTCTTTCCGTTTAAAATTTCTGTTGGGATAATTGGGAGGAGCCAACGTACAAAAGGCGCTAAGTCAATGGTATCAGTGAGTGGCTACCAAAGTTATACAGCATGCACCTTTTCAATATATCTGTTGTTATTTTATTGGGGTATTGATTTAAGGTCAATTTTTGTCAGTACATCGCACCTATAAATGGGATTCTTCTCTCATGTCACTTTTGATAAAACTATTTTATGATTTCATAATTGTACTGGCATTACTTTAGACAAGTATATTTTAAAAGAATGTAAATAATATTCTTCATATATCTACTCATCCGTAAATGTCCAAGTTTTTTTTTAAGAAAATAAATTTAGCCATTTAACTTTTCCGAGCAAAATAGCAATCATCTTTAGTAAATATGTATGTGAATATGCCATTTAATAAAACTTATTGGCTAGCAAATTTTAATTTCATGCGTGAACTGAATAATCTAAAACTATAAATATCCATTTATAAAAAATCAAATTAATCATTTCCAATTTTTTAATTCGACGCATTACAAATTGTTAAATTGTACTAAATGTCATTGAGCTTTAATCAATTTATGCTTTTGATTCTGGTATATTGATTTACAAGATATATTTGGATTTAATTCTTCCAGTTATTTATTTAATACTTTTGAGAGTGTTTGTCTTTGAAGATAAACTTGGCTTTTGCCCGAAAATCTTGAAAGTTTGTCATTTTCCAATTCAGTAGAATTTATTTAAATAATCAAAGATTGTAAATTGGAGGACGGACAAATTTTAGTGTCATTCAACGTAACGTTATTGTTTTTTTCGGTACCGATTCCAGAAACTTAATATATAATATTTAAAAGATGTACTTCGTAAAAATAGAATTGAACCGGAAAAGGTTAATGAATGTTTGCGTTTAACAGCCCTGTGTATGTCTCAAAATTCTTTCAAATTCGAAGGTAAGTTCTGTAAACAGAAACAAGGTAATTGCCCATTGCTGTGGGCAATTACCTTTCATCATTTATAGCGGATTTATTCAAGAATATTTTGAAATTGAATTTAAACATAACGCCATATATTTTCCAAGAGTATGGATTAGGAATGGGGATGACATTTTCGCGTTTTTGACATGAATGTGAAGTGTAACCTAGACGGTTTCGTAAAACAACTAAATTCCAATTTCCCGACGATTAAATTCACGGTAAAAAAGAAAATGTCAAAACCTTTTTTAGATACCCTAGTAATTGGAAATAATCATAAAATAGAAACTGATACTTTCCGAAAAGAAACTAATGTTAATAGACTTACAATGGCGGATTCAAATCATAGCATGTATTAGGTGCGCAACTAAGTTCTCGCTGTTTTTTTGATGAAAATGCAACTTTATTGTGAAAAAATGTTTACAAATGAATCATTCAAAATATTGCTCATCGATAGCGACAACTTTTCCCATCTTTCTGGCAGAGCTCGAATACCGTCACGGTAGAAGTTTTCGTCTTTTGAGGCTATCCACGAGTCGAGCCATTTTGAGATGTCTTCATATGAGCGGAACTGCTGATTAGCCAGAGCATGTGCCCTCGAACGGAACAAGTAATAATCGGACGACGCAATATCTGGGGAATATGGCGGGTGGGACCTCCTATTTGAGCTTTTCTAAGTAGGTTTTAACAGTTTTGGCAACGTGAGGCCGAGAGTTGTCATGCTGTTGAATCACTTTTTCGTGCCTCTGCCCGTATTGCGGTCGCTTTTCGCGCAGTTCTCGGCTCAATCGCATCAATTGAGTTCGATACCGTTCCAAAGTGATGGTTTCGTTCGGTTTCAATAGCTCATAATAAATAACACCGCCCTGGTCCCACCAAACACACAGCAAAACCTTCGCAGCGTGAATATTCGGCCGAACCGACGACGTAAAAGCATGACCAGGCAGTCCCCATGATTTTGTTCTCTTTGGGTTGCTGTAATGAATCCATTTTTCATCACCCGTAACGATGCGATGAAGAAAACCCTTCCTTTTTTGCCGAGTAGTTGTTCACAGGCGAAAAAATTACGCTCAACGTCTCTTGGCTTCAAATCATAAGGAACCCAAGTTTCTTGTCTTTGAATCATTCCCAACGCATGCAATCGCTGGGAAATGCCTTGGCGGGTAACTTCTAATACTGAAGCAAGCTCTTTTTGCGTTTGGCACGGATCCTCATCCAGCAATGCCTCCAATTCAGCGTCTTCGAAGGTTTTTGATCTTCCTTCACGCGAACGGTCGTCAACATCGAAATCACCGTCCTTGAAGCGACGGAACCAATCACGGCACGTTGTTTCACTTAGAGCAGCATCTCCGTAAACTTTTTGGAGTTCTCGATGCGCTTCAGCCGCCGTTTTCTTCGAATGAAAGAAAAAAAGCAACACTTCCCGCAAATGACGATTATTTCGCACAAAATCATTTTCACACAACCAAAAGTATATGACGCAAAACAAAATCACTAATGTGTCAAAGCGGTTTGTTTACCATATGTCTAAGCTTGGTTCATGACGTTTTGGTTATGTCACAATCGACCAGCACTTACGACTGGAGCCATCTCTTGAAAAACAAGGAGAACTTAGTTGCGCACCTAATAATAAAAGATGAATTCTTTCAATTTTCTTATCAATCGTTTGCTAACAAAAGTGAGATACAAAAGGGAAATAAATTTTATTAATTCGAAAATAATCAATGGATTAATTAGGAAACTAACTTAAAGAAGACGATCCGATATCACTTCTTTGTCACGTTAAAATAATCGAGACAAGCAATTTGTGTGCTTACCAATTAACCCAGTGACGAAAAATTTAAATAGAATATTTAAACAGCGCGGATTTCTGTTCAGGAACTTTATTAAACTTCACTTAGGAAATGCGAAAGGTAAAGTCGAGTTAAATTAGAAATGGCCGATTTACGAAATAAAATGCCTAGATTGGTCAGACTAACATTCGAAAGGAACCCGGTATAAAGAACATAGTTTACCGAAACACATATTAAAAAATAATCATGGTGTAGCTATGTACATTGTCTACATTTAATCCAAAATATAAATAATTACCGTGAATTAGATATCTAGGAAAGCATATAAATATATTACAAAAAACTATCAATTAAACACAGATTAAGGTTCGACAACGCATTCTTATCTCCACGACTTCTTAGTAAAGACGGCCTTTATAAATGGTACATAACTGAAATCGGGCATATACTTTAGTATAAGGTTAGTTTTAAGACAAGGAAACATATTAAACTGTGTGAAATAAATCTATTGTTGTGCAGTATTTTCCTGTGCGAGTTTTACCGCGAATCCAGGTGCGACACTGTGACTATTTATCTGCTGATGATGACAACCTAGTTGTCGAAAGCCTACACAGAATACGAACATTGATGTTGCAAGGTGTTTTATTTACCTGTTTCGATTAGGCCTTTGTCTTTGTTGGGCAAATTTGTTTTATGATATACTGAGTAATTCAAGTGAATTGTTCAGTTGAACGAACAGTTATATTGGGAAAGGAAAAGCAAATAAATATTTTTAAATATACATCGTTGAAAGGCAGTCATACATTTTCCTTAATTAATATTTCGACAAATAAAATTTCAGTGTCGTTTTGAAACATTAATTTACCTGCTTTTTGTGCTGATAGAAACAAGGATCAAATTATTGCATTGAAATACTCTTTGCGAAATATAATACTAAATGTTCGCCAATTTAACAATACACGGAATTCTAATGGTAATATACTGGATCTTGCGTTCGATAATTTTCAATGTAATGTTTTACGGGACATTGTGCCGCTCGTGGATAATATACCCTTTCATCCAGCTTTAGGTATCTCCTTCAATGGTTTCTGTGATCAAAAGAATTTCCCTTTGAATGAAAGGAAAAAAGTACAGAATTTTCGTTGAGCTGATTTCAATAAGTTGTAGTTAAATATGGTTGTGTTCTATTGGACATTTTTGGCATCATACATTGACAGACGAAGCGTGCGATCCTTTCTGCACTACTTTGTATAGTGTTTCGCACATTCCTGTATATAATAACTTACGAAATTATAAATTTATTTATCCTAAATGGTGTTCCAAAGAAATCATTCATTCTAAACTAAAAAAACAAAATACGTGTGAATTATAAAAAAGCACTCTCCTAATCAAATTTACATAATTTTAAGGACTTAGGTGCTCTAATTAAACAATAAATAAAGAAATTATTCACATTATATAAATGTTGAAGATAGTAAACAGGGAGATCTTAGAGATTTTTTGTGGTTTGTTGGATCTAGAAAGGTTCCAGCAGGATTTCAGGTGCTGTTCTTCTCACGACAAACCGCATTTGATAGTATTCGCTTTTGCGGGTAATTTTTGTAATGTATTAATACACTATACAAACTTCGTTTTTCTAATGTGCTACTGTTTAGAATTGTTTATTTTTCTGAAGAAGATGTCTGCGCATTGTAAGTACCGTAATTAAGTTACTTAAAAATAAAACAGTTAGACCTAATAATCATTCTTTTTACTAAAGAGGACTACAAAATTCTGTAGTTCTCTTTAGTTTGATCGAAAGTTGAATATGCCTCGTGGTATGGTACTATTTATTAAAGAAACAATTGAATGTGTACAGCGACGCTTTCTAAAGTACCTCTGATTTCATTTATCAATTACAAGGAGATTTCTCTACAAGACACTATTAAGTGCTTTTTCAATATCTTCATTGAAGACCAGACGAGTTATGTTCATTTACCTTTGCTGCTCGTGGGTTGTCTTTTAAGTTTTGCATGTAAAACTGAAATAACACGCTAGAGACCTTTTAAAGTCTTCATTGTTTTTCGAAGCATTCTCCATGAAAATTAATGCACTTTTGCATGCGCTCGAACCAACTCTGGAAGCAGTTCCACTCATTTGTTAGTACAGTCAAAATTGCGTTTTTGAAAGCATCGACTGCTCCTTCTGTCGACTGGAACTTTTGACCACGCAGTCAGTTCTTGATTTTTGGAAAGATGAAGAAATTGTTGGCACTTATATCCGGACTATACAGAGAATGGTTCAAAAATTCTTCGTTTTGTTGCGTTAAAAAATTCAATTGTCTTGAGTACTGTCTGTGAACTTTCATTGTGGAGGATGATTCGTTGTTCGGGGTTGGTGTTCAGCAATGATTTGCGACAAGTAAATGGTTATATACCGATTGGCAGTAATAGATCTTCGATCTTGTATAGAAATTGTTGCTACATGACTTGTTTTCGAGACAAATGTCGCGATCATCCTTTTGGAGACACTTCGAGAGCAGATGGCTTTTATCGGCTTCCTTCACCTTGGAACACTCAAAGAAATGACTGGCGTTTATTTTCTGGCTCGTATGAGTAAATCCAAGATTCGTCACCACTGATAATGTCATACACGTTTTTAGAGTTTCGGGTTGATGATTTTTTGACATCAATTCTAGATTTTCTGTTTTCCGGTCACATCATTCATTTTTTTTACACAATTCTTTATGCAAAGAGAATTTTGAAATCCCCAATAATGCTTTCATCTAGCGATATGTCACATGTTGATCTTCGTCGATGATCTTGCGCGCTATATCAACGTTTTTCTGTGTAACTTCCTCTTTTGGTGAACCTGCTCTTGGAGCATCAACTAATCCATCCACGTTTGAATTCTCTATACCAACGAGAAGTTGTTGCGGTAGTTGTCTTCGAAAACTGCAAAAAATTATTTTACGAAAATATTCTGGCTTTAATTCCATTATTCAATTTAATGGTCAAGTTTGACAGTTCGTTTTAACTACAACACTACGTGTATCGCACTGAAACTTTGGATTTGGGTTAACTAGAAACGGAGGTTAATTTTTGGTACTGACATTTGATTAGTGGCGCTCTCCATGTCCCGCTATGCAAAACTTAAAAGACATCCCCCGTATATATTTCGTATATATATATATATACCTTGCACTCAAGTATTTATATTGATTTGTTTTGTTATATCAGATAAAAATGCAATATTTCTGCAAAACGCTTTGCCCGATAGATGATATAGTTTTCCTTGTTCTGGAAAGAAGTTTAAAATTAGTTAGTATCTGCCGAAATTCTCGATGATGTATTGCATTTACATGAATATAATTAACAATCACAATAGCTTTCGTCAGAGCGTCTTGTAAAATGGTGAATTTTGTGCAAAGATTTCGCTGATGTAAAATGCAATGAAATGATAGCAAATTTTTCAAATTAAAATTGTTATTTTTTCCATGAAACAAAGAATCCTTCTTTTTTACTTCTCATAGAAGGCGCGCCATCAGTCACTGATTAAATTATACAATCGTCCTGGCATACCCCTCTGAAGTTTTCGAAAATGTCAACTAAACGAGTTCTTCCAGTGAGTGTACCCAGCGCAAGAAGTTCTTCGTAACTGAAAATCTTTGATTACAGCACGAATGAAATACAAAACTTGCACTGGATCAGTTTTGTCAGTGCTTTCAAGCGAAATAAACATCTTCATTTTTTATAATTGTGCGAAGTTGCTCGGTTGAATTTTGCGCTAATTTGTGCCACCGATCGGTGCTAGTTCTACTTGAAAGAGACAATTATTTGATCTAACGTTCGCGATCTGGCCTACCCACTGCTTCAACAATACACTCTTTCATTATTAAGTAACATCAATTGCAGTAGTATTTTTCTTAACACTTTAACTTTAAGAGCACTAAAAGACACCTGCTCTTGATGCATTCTCTTTTTCAAGTGCAGCTATGTTCTTCATGAGTCAAGTAGTATTTTTCTTTACATTTGGTTCACATACCACACATATTATTTTATGTTTCACAGAAGTAAAGAATAGTTCCAGCTCCCATTCTGCATTATATAATCTGTTTTCTTCTTTTAATTTTCTTCTCTTACAATTTGACATAATGGATAAAATAAATTAACCACAATAACAACTATATTAGCAATCGTTCGTATACAATATTACAACGTAACGATGGCCGGTGTCAATAGACGAGAGCGAACTGAATCGACAGTAGTCCTGCCAATCGCGAGGAATTTCCTCGAATGACAGGGAATAAGATGTTGGTGCGGGGAGAGCGCAGGGATTCTATCAAATCGGGGAATTCCGAAGAACAAAAATTATTTTATCTTTATTTGCCATATTTTCTGAACGCAACTACTTCCATATCCTCTGAGATCATTGTCTATGTCCAGGCAATTCTTACAACTTACTTTACTTGATGTAGAAATAATTTTATTTGTGGAATTTTCTTGAAATCCAATGTTTAGCGATTTCGTGGATGATGTATATATATGTAAATAGGTAAATTACGCGCTCGATATGACACAATAATAACGTATCGTTTGACTTATGTTTACACAAATAAATAAAGAAAAATAAAAGAACTGATTAAATAAGATATATTTTAATAACTAAAGTCAATCATTTCTATTGATTTATTTCTGTTTGGCTGCTGATTTTTAATGTTTTAATCGTTACACAATGTATTTTTATTTGACATATTTATATCTATGTTTTTCGTATTTTTCTTCGTAATTGAAATCATATATTTTCCTCTTTTTGTACCTATTTGTGTAAGTTGTATTTATTGTTATGAAATAAACATTAATAATATTGTTTATAATATAAAATCATAGAAAATGCGGGGAATTTTCAGGGAAATGGTTAATAAGCAAAGGGCAATTTACGTCGGCAACACTGATCTGCAGGTTTATTCTGATCGGATCGACTAAGAGCGCATTAGTACCTACAGAGTAATCCCAATTTTTTGAGTTCTGCTTCTATTGTTGAAGATCGCATTTAGAGCCAAGCTGTGAGCGTCATAGTACAACAGGCTCTAGGAAACGGCAGGAACGACTCGGCATACTCAGGAAATGCAACAAGAGATAAAAATTGATTGTTGAAGTGCGGAAACAAAACATGCCGATCCGGAAAGTGACATTTCTGCTATTACTACTTATCAAGCTATTATTATCCTAGTTAACACCTTTCAAAACTTACAGAGGTCGCATGCGACATCAGGGCCGCGCGTTCCCCACCTCTGGTCTAGGATATTGTGTTAAGTCGTTTATTTATTAAATTTTTTTTAAAAAAACAGTGGTTATGACACAAAAGTTGTATTGTTGCAAAACTATAAATTAAAATTAGTGCTTTTAATAACGCACCTACTTTTATATTCAATTCTAACAGTATTTTATGAAAAGTAAACTAAAATTACACATACAGGCAAAAAATTATGATATGAAAGGCTACAATGAGAGATGTTATAATTATAGAAGTGGAATAGATCGCAGTTTGGTATCTTTTCCACTTTCTTGAACTAAATAAATATAGCATACTACTTAAACTAAATAGATATGAAATATTTTGTGATAATGGTGTAAAATTAGTGTACTTAAGCTACTCTATCTTTAAGAGTATATGACAGTTTTAAATTTGCTTTTAAAAATTTAAAGCTGTATACACTTATAACTATTAGGAATTTTATTATACAACTTTGCAAAATAATACGAACATTTATTTTTTCAAGTTTACTTATTCACTTAAAATATCAAAACCGTATCATCACTATCAACGAATTCAGATTCTTCTTTCGAAGATCCGGTTTTAGCTGTGAAATTCATGTTATCTAGAGCGTAGAAGATGTAGAAGGTTTTATTGTGCGACGCAATCCAGTACTACACAGTAGCCAATATGTTTGCAAATGGATTTACCAGGTATACCGGAAAGCCACTACCAGTTTTTTTCGCAGAAAGCTACACAATTTTTAAGAAAATGGAAAAATTTATTTATTCAAAGTATTGGCCATTTGATTCTACACATCTTGCCCGTCTTTCAAGCAATTTATGGAGAACATCCCAAAATAACTATTTGTTGTGAAATGCTGCTCTGCAAGCAATCATCAATGGCCCATTGATCTGAAAAGGCGATAGTCGAACTGGGAAAGGTATGGAGAGTACAGCGGGTGCGATATTATGTCCTATCCAAGTGCTTTTAACGCTTCCTTGACCGGCTGTGCTGTATGAGACGGCGCGTTATCGTGCTGTAAAATGACTTTACCGTGTCTGCGGGCCTATTTTGGACGTTTTCTATCAATGCATGGCTAAAATTGATAATTTGTGGTCGGCAGCAATCAGTATTAACTGTTTCACCAGGTTTCAATAATTCGTGATACACCACGTCACTATGGCCCTATCAAGCACAGAGCGTTGTCTTGCGGCCAAAACGATTTGGCCTTGGAGTCGATGGCCCGGCTTCGCTAGGTGATAACCATGATTTTTTGCACTTAGGGTTTTCGAAATAAATCCATTTTTTATCACTTGCCACTATTCGAGCAGAAATATCTCCCGATCATACCCTTAAAATAGCATTTCGCAGACGATTTTTTGATTTTCCATTTGCCTGTCATTTCATTGATGTGGCATCCATGTTCCCATTTTTTGGATTTTGCCCATTTCTCGTAGTCGGTCGCTAATTGTTTCTTGGGACACGTTTAATGCTTCTGTTAATTGTTATTGAGTTTGGGTTGGGTCTTCATCCAATAACTCCCGCAGTATTGCATCTTCAAACTTTTTCGGTCTACGGGAACGTTCTTTGTCATGCACATCGAAACCACGCCTCACATGTTTCTATGGTTGGAGCACAGTTTTAGGCACGAAACTCGACATTTTCAGAGGTATAAATCTATGACGGTGTTACTTTAAAACATGTATCGCTTTGAAACTTTACGTCTGTAAAATAAAATGACATACGTGTCAAATCATAACATTGCATACTAAAGCCTGTTAGAAAAACCGGTAATGACTTTCCTATACACGTGGTAGTTGAGGATGATAAGGAGATAATCGTAAAACCGAGTGACCATAACGGTTCAGTAAAGTATCAAGATTGCAAGTAATATAATTTTGTATTGATAGCATTATTGTAGATGGTAAATAACATATGTACATATGTATTTGTATTGAATTTCGAAATGAGATTTGTTCATTTGGATAATATTATACGATAATTCGGGTTTCTTTAGCTCTTCTGAAATATTTGTTTGTACTAAGTTATGTTTTCTTCATTTAAAATATTGTGGTAAAGTGCATTGTCTTTTACCAACACAGATCGTGGTAGTATATTGGGAAGCAGTTGCTTTTCTATCCAATGCATGAAATTTTTGTGGTTCATGTCATCACGGTTATCACAACTTTTTTGACGTTTAATGAACGATTCATTTTATTAAAATGTCATGTGACTCCATTAGAATTTTTCTATTTATTTTAGTGTTTCGCTACCTAAAATTTGTTTGAAAGTAAAAGTGTATATGCACTAATTTATTAATAATATACCTGAAACCCATTTTAAAAAAATAAAATCCATAAAATTATGCTGGATCCTGTAAATGAGATCCCAATATCTTTAATTTTTTGTATAATACCTGTAATATATATGTGAAGTAAAAACCGTTTAAACGAATTATGGGTATCTACAGTTTCAAGTTGGTGCTGTTTTGTCAGGAATTGAAAAATTATAATACAAATAATTCTTCTTATGATTTCCTCATCTTCAGGAGTGACTGCGTCAACCTTGTAATATAATCGAGATCTTTTCTTATGGGGGATACTAAAAGAAGAACCACACAAGCCTCGTCAAGCTCACTTTCTCTTAAAATTTGTTGATATATGTTTTTTGAAACAGGAAGAGCTTCTAAAGTTTGTGCTCTACAAATATAATTTTAATTATAGGTTTTATATAGATACTAAATACATTGTCAAATTACCGACACTGTTGTAACGGAATTGTTAGACAGTTTTCGGCTTCGTTTTTCATATATTTGGAAGCATGAATTATTTCACGACCTTTACTGTGAATTACAGCTCCTTTGACACCCAATTTTAATTTAGTTGCCATGAAGCCAAGAGCTTTAATGTCATTAGATTCTTTCGTTTACCACGTCAAATAAATGTTTATAATAGTATCAAATAAATTATAAAGTATAATGGAAGCTTTTACGAAAGTCAAACAGAACGAAACAACACGAATAACTTAGAAAACACCGGAATAAACAAACTGCAAAGCCTCACACGAACAAAGCATAAATAATATGCAATCGCTTTGGGAATATTGGGAATTAGAGCCCCACTGTTCATTGCCTAACAACAGAGGGACACTTACTAGAACTGGTTCATCATGCATATAACGTAATGTACCATTGTCTAACCGAAAGAGCTAAGACTTCTGGTAGTAATCCAGCGCCACATACTTAGTTTGAAATTACCAATTTTGTTGGTTTTTTTTTTGAACAATGTGGATCATACAATTTTAAAATGCCATTATGGTTCTGATTAAACAGTTTTTTTATCAGAAATCATGACAATCTCCTAGAAATTATCTCGGCGAATAACAGAATCTAGAGCAAATTGTGACCTTTGTTCCTTATTTTAGTTTGTCAGCCAAACTTTGCCGGTTGCGCAACGATTTCTCAAGTTAGATTCACGAATTCTGCACTGAACTGTAATAATACGTGAGCCAGGAAATCATGTTACTTGCATGACCCTGACAGCTGTTTGAAAAGAATTCATCCTGAGAAAATCTACTAGTTCATTGTCTTGATCTACTTTCCAAACTTCAAATGTTTTACGTAGGTATAATTATACTTTCTCGATTCTTTCGCATGAAATATTGGATTTTTATTTACATCTAATTCATTGGTAATATTTGTGATACTTATAGAAACACGCAATCGTGCTTAAGTCGCTGCTTATTCAATGTTACAGAGTATTAAAGGGAAGTTTGATAGTAACAAAATTAAGTAGTCGACTGCTTTATTTAAAAATTCTTTAAGATTAAAAATATTGCATAACACGATAAAAGAACAATATTTATTACAAGATAAAGAATCATCCACATTAATTAAAATTACCGAGTAAGATAACTGGCTTGCCAAGCAAAATGGTGTCCAGGTATTCACAAAAAAAGATCAAATTCATCAACAGAAGCATTAGGTGAAATATAAACAGTTACAAGAGAAAATGTAATTGAACCATATTTGCAAGAACATATAACACCATCAATCAAAGAATCTACAGAGGAAAAGCAAGAATTGACAACTATTTTATAAGAAATTTCATTAGACAAATCAACAAAGAAACCATCACTCGTAGAACGACCGACTGAACGTAATATAGACTATAGTTCGTTGTTAAGAAGACATGATGTGCAGTCCCTACAAGCACGTCAATGACTTCACGGAGCAACATTTTTGTGGAAACTAATACACGGCTTCATTGACTTTCCACAATTACTTTTCTCTATTAATTTTTTGTACCTCGTTTATCCTTTCGCTTCTGTCTTACCTTTACCTTATCATTTTCTAGAATTTTCTCTCCTCTTACATCAATGTGCCGGAAAACCGAAGTACATTACAAATATAATGATATTTTTCGTATTCTTTTAATCAACTGCAATATTTTCTATCACATCTTATAATATCGTACGTAGGTCATACTAACCCTGAGCTCAAAACTGAGTCATCAAACCAACCTTTTGTAATAACAATTATATCATAAAATGATTTACAAGTCGTGGTTAAAAAAAGAATGAGTTTTGGTTTTGAGGCACTGTAGTTATGGTAGTAGGTGCCTAGAGGTATAGGAGTAAGTACTAATTATGTAAGATATATTTTCTTTATATTTAATTTTTAAGCTAAATATATCTTACATTTTCTTTATATTTAATTTTTAAGCTAGACGCACTTTTACTTATGAGATTTTTGAAAGCCACTTTAAAATCTTTATGAAGCTGTAGATTCTTCGAAGTATGGTCTCTGTAAACTGACAATGCAGAGAATCTAGACTTTCCTTTCAACCTTGAAACATGTCGCAATACCCTAAGAACACTAGACTTTAAATGGTCTACAATGATTTGTAGTACAATTATAAAAAAAGCTAATCTACGATCAAATGGGTAATTTCCATTTGATTTATGTGTAATACTTACTTCGTGTAACTTATCGTTTACTTTAATAAACAACAAATTGTTTGTCTCAGTCTGAAATAAATGCCCGACTGTAGTCGGAAAACGTTACAAAATTTTATATTATCTGCTCGTAAATTCATTGAAAACAGAATCTAATCGGAATTGAAAAATAAAAAATTGTTTTTACTTGTGGACGAAAGGAAGGGAGGAACGAAGGAAGGACGGCAAGGGAGGACGGAAGGAAGAGAGGACAGGAGGAAGAGGAGGACGGGAGAAAGGGAGGACGGCAGGAAAGACAAGATGGAAGGAAGAATGGGACAGGAGGAAGGACGTGATGAGAGAAAGGACGCGACAAGAGGAAGGACGGATGGGAGTAATGATGGGACGGGCGGGGCGGACGTAACAAGTAGGACGAAAGGGATTGATGGGATGGACGGAATGAACGGGATGGACGGGATGGATGAGATGGACGGGACGAACGGGTCTGACGAGACGGGACCGACGGACGAAATGAAGTTGACGGATGGATGGGATAGAGTGGATGAATAGATGGATGGATGGATGAATGGATGGATGGATAGATGAGTAGATGGGATGGGTGTACGAGCGGGCGGCTGTTTTTGCACAGGTGGTACGGGAGTGGGGTGGTCTCTTTGTTATTATAGGGACTAAAAATTGTCAGATGGAGGAGAAGTGGTGAAAAGTACTACCAGGAAGAAGAGAGACTCTAATATAGGGAAGTGGTGACATGACGACGGTACAGAGTTTTTAAACAGCCAATCGACCTGAAGGGACCTCTCAAGGACTCACTCATACTGGACATGTATTTAAAAGGAGATTTTTAGGGAGTGGACTATTTCCGCAAGTCTGGGAATGAAATGTATATACGACGAAGGACGCAAGCTTTGCCCACACTTAGAGTTAATTTATTTAGGCTTGGTTTAGATTTAGAGAGATTTGCGATCGAAACAAGATGTTACAATTACAAAAGTCGGCGTACTGCCAAAGGCGGAGCCATGGATTTTAGGACATGTGCTGTCTTCTAATTAAAAATAAAGTGAATTCTTGACTGAACTTTGGCATAAATGAGAAAAGGATTGTGCTATGATTAAACAAAACTGTTAATTAACAAGCTAGAGTATTCAATTAATAACAGTTTATGACAATGGCTTAAACAATATGCATAGTAAAGTGATTTTAAAATGGAAAGCTGTCGTAAGCCTCTTTAATACAATATAAAAATATTGGAGTATTAATATTGTCGCTTTCGTTGCAAAGATTGTTATAAAATTTTTAATAAAGCCTAAATATTTCATTTGAAATGCAAGAATTTATTTTGATAATAAACACTTGTATTGTTCTTGTTTGTAGATTTATTTAACTAAAGTATTTTTTAAGTTGTTTTAAAGCATTAATATAAATAAATATAAAATGATCTAATTTGATTTTTATTAAATTATAAAGCCTTCGGTAAAATCACGTCCAATAATAAAAAATATTCACTACGATTCACTAAGATTCACTACGAGGGAGCGTTTTTATATTCGCGGAATGAGCGGGTTGTAGAGGGGTGAGTAGGCGCATTGGGGGCGTGGCCTGTGTAGCGACTCATGATTAGTATAAACACGAAGTTTCATTTTTATTAGACAGTTAGTCTTTGAGCTATCGTCAACCAAGTAACATAATCAGGAGTGAAAAGTGAAATATGGAAAAAATCGAATATCGTGCCGTTATAAAGTTCCTTACCAGGCAAGGAAAATCAGTCGCGACCATAATGAATGAGATGTCATTGGTTTACGGCGACTCTTGTCCAGGAAAAACCATGGTGTACAAGTGGCAGAGTTTATTTAAACAAGGAAGGGAATCCCTTGAAGACGACCCGAGGCCGGGCAGGAGCATTGAGGTGACCACGCCTGCACTTATCCAAAAAGTTGAACAAATTGTACTCGAAGATGCTCCACTAAAGAAGAAACAACTCGCAGAAATGGTTGGAGTATCCGATACAACAATTTTTAAAATCCTACACGATCATCTCGGCATGTCTAAGGTTAGCGCAAGATGGGTGCCGAGAATTTAATAGAGTGTTCGCGTGCATTTTTGGACCTCTGTAATGAAGACAAGGATGGTGTATTGAGTGGAATTGTTACTGGAGACGAAACTTGGGTTCATCATTATGAACCTGAGTCCAAACAAGACTCCATGCAGTGGCATAAAAAGGGCACAGCACCTCCCAAGAAATTTAAAGCGTCACAATCAGCTGGGAAACTCATGGCAACGGTATTTTGGGACTCGGAAGGAATGTTGTTGATTGATTATAAAGATAAAGGTGTTTCTATAACCGAAGAATATTACGCTTCAATATTAGAGCGACTAAAAGAAGCCATTAAAGAGAAAAGATGAGGAAAATTGACAAAAGGTGTTCTGCTTTTGAACGACAACGCGCCCGTCCACGAGAGCCGCGTTGCGTTAGCTGCCCTGCATAAGGTGGGCTTCGAAATTGTGAATCACCCACCCTACAGCCCAGACCTGGCCCCGAGTGATTATTACCTGTTTCCGAAAATGAAAAAAGAGCTGCGGGGTAAAAAATTTACTGCCGATGATGAAGTCAAGGAGGCAGTTTCGGCGTATTTTGCAGATAAAGAGAAATAATTTTTTTATGAGGGTATAAATAAATTATTTGAAAGATGTGAAAAATGTATCTGTCTTGCAGGTGAATATATTGAAAAAGAAAAATAATTTGGTTTTTTTATTTCCACCCCTTGTCCCCCATTCCGCGAATATAAAAACGCTCCCTCGTATTTCAGTCAACTTAGATTATCTGAAACACATACACAAACAAGATCATCTTCTTATATCTTAATACGTAACTATTCCTTCGTCTAAAATGGGAAACAACTACATGAGGGATTTAGTGGTTTAATTAATGCAGAATGGATTCGGTTTCATGCTTTAATAGTGGATTATCTTTAATAGTGTTTTTTCCTTTTATTACAGTAATTATCTTGTTATTTTTTGTAGATGTTCGTTGGTTCTAAAAATAGGAATATACGCATTCATTTACACAAGGGTTATTAACATCAGACAATTACTTTAGCACAGTGATGATAAAATATATTTTGCTTATTAATGAAAAGAAAATGTACGTATAAAGTGCTACAAGTATAAAATTTATTCAAGGAAATCCATTCAAAGTTTCTCGTCGTCAATTTAGAATTGGTTTTAGAAATCGGGAGTATAAGAAAATGTAGGTATGTTACATGTCAATGAGAAATAAGTAAAAAATGCAGTTACTGGTGGCCCATACAGATTAATTATTCATCATATGTAGCTTCAAATTTTCAGATTGAAGTATAACGTGAAGTAAATGAAGTCATTCCCATATAAAATTGTTTTAGCCCGGGAATCAAATTTTGATAATTAATTTAATCTTGGCTTAATTAATTTATGTTACTAAAAGGATTAAGTAGTAAAGCACATTTTTACCACAATAGCAATCGTAGCAAACAAAATTGTTCTTGATCTCAATACAATTTCTTCAAAATTAGTCAAAAGCATTCACGTAAGTCTGAGATCATTTAATGAGAAAAAAAAGATTAAATTTATGAAAGTAAATAGTCGAATTGTAACAGAAATTGCAATAGACGGCATTGAAACTTTCCTTACAAATTCCACTTCAAGAAAATTATTGTTCACAAGACGACAGCTACACTCTATGGAAAATGTTTCTTGCTACACTGATTTCAAGAATCGGTTACATTTTTTCGGCTTCTAGATATTCTGGTGTCAAACTTCTTTGGTTACCTTCGAAAAGTTAACAAAAATATTAGAAAGGAATATAAAGACGATGTATGTATATGGTGATGGACAAAAGTTTAATGTAAAATACTAAAGTCAAAATACACAGGCTGTTTCAAAAAGAATATACGTATTTCGAATGCATATATTTATTAAACTTTAAGACATACGAATAAGAAACTTTACACATATATTTACGAACCTCTCAAGTTCAGATTACAGATGTTCAATATATCCGTCAGCGACACCAACAATATTACATCGATATTCAAATTCCTCCCATACTCGGGCAAGCATGTGCTTTGTCACTGATGTTATGGCAGTACGGATCCGATTCTTCTACTCTTCCAGGTTCTGTGGGAGTGGTGTATATAAACGTTGTCTTTAACGAAACCCCATAGGAAGAAGTCACAGGGTGTCAAATCCGGTGACTGTGGAGCCCAGTTGAGACATGCTAAGTCGTCAGCTCCTTGACGACCAATCCAACGGTTCTGTAGAGCTTCATTCAGATATACACGCACATGGCGACCAGTTTTGTAACATAGCGAGATACTACTGACCGTTAACCGTGTTCCTATCAAAGAAGAATGGGCCGTAAACAGATGATCGGGATATCGCACAAAACACATTGATTTTAGGCGAATCTTGTACATGTTCAATGACTGCATGTGGGTTCTGTAGACTCCAAATTCGAACATTGTGTTTGTTTACCAGACTACAAACCTGGAAAGTCGCTTCATCACTGAACACGATGCGTTGTGCGAAAGTGTTATCATTGTCAATAGCATCATGAATCTCGTTACAAAAATCAGGACGCAGAGCTTCTAACAACTGTAATTTATACGGCTTCATAACTAACCGACGTCTCAAAACACGCCGAATTTTTGTTGTAGTCAGTTATAACTCCAGACTGGCACGACGAGTTGATTTTGAAGGATTACGTTCGAAACCAGTTTGAATTCGTGCAACATTTTCTTCAGAAACACGAGGGCGGCCAGGACTCTTTCCTTTACATACACATCCTGTATCTACAAACTGTCAATACCATCTGCGAATGTTCCATCTATTCGGAGGATCAATTTGGTAGCTCAACCTGAAACGTCTTTGCACTGTAATCAGTGCAAAGAATTCGCAAACTCGAGAACAGATTGATTTCTGCTGCGGAGTAGCCATTTTAAATATATGATGGTTACAAAGAAAATCAGAAAACAACTGACATCTAGCGGATATTAAATAAACTAGACTATTGATTCGTTTCTCCAATAGCCGAGTTTAATAATTAAAGTACATCTTACTTAATATATGTGAAGTGAAAAATACAATAACAAAACAGACAGTAGGTGTTTCTTCTGCAGTTCTTCGAATATTCGTTTCTTTTGTTCCTTCGGATGTCAGAATCTGTTTTTAACATTAACGTAGATAAACTTTGTCTTTTTCCCACAATAATGGGTGAAATGATTTAGATAGTAGCAAGTGTGTGTCGGTGTCGTGTAGGTTCGGTTGATCCTAGTGTGTGTGTTGTGCCATTCCCAAAACACAACTCATATACGGCCAAGAATCCGAGAAAACATAAGTTCATCATACGTCCGCGAGAACGCCAAGAGTAACATTTTATACTTCTACAGAAAGGAAGTTTACTATCCATCGAGGAAATTCGAGAAGCTCTTTTATTTTTCAATGTATCAACACTGGGGTTTGTACTAAAAACGTACAAGACTTTGCATATGTAATGTTGATTAGGTTCCTATATTACGCGTTTGTAATATCAAAATTAGAATGTGTAGATATGTGATCATCGACATACGAGTTATAACCATAATCTTGAACGAATTCAGCGTAGATTTTTAATATTCTTGTCAGATGAAATGACTGGCGTTTATCTCGAAAGAGGTGTTGATTTGATATATATTATGAATGAATTACATCTTCGTTTTTTTGGTTAGTAGGAGGGAAAAGTATTGAATATCTTTAGAGTATTTTCTTGTTTAAATTATGCAACTAGTTTTTGTAGCTTATTATATTTTATCTATTTACAATAAGTTCATACGAGGGTAGTTTGACAAGTAGTGAGAATGGAAAAGAAAAACGAATTTTTTAAATACAAAATAATTTTTATTTTTCAATATATTCTCCTAAAAGAGCAATACATTTATTCCAACGGTACTCCAATGACCTTATGCCATCTCTAAATTGAGATTCCAGAAGGTTTGAAAAATACTAATTTCGAAGATAATAAGCTCGTCGTTAGACGAACATTTGTTTTCACCTAGTGCCGTTTTCAATTTTGGAAAAAAGTGGAAGTCGGAAGGGGCTAGATTCGGCGAATAAGGCGCATGCGGTACTAATTGGAAATGCAACTCGTGGATTTTGGACATCGCAACTGTGCTGGTATGCGAGGGAGCATCGTCTTGGTGAAACAGAATCTTTTTCTTTGCCATTCCAGGTCGCTTATCACGAATCTCAACATTTAATTTTTGTAGAAGTTCTGCATAACATTGTCCATTTATTGTGGCACCTTTTTGAAGGTAATCAATGAACAAAATGCCCTCCGAATCCCAAAAAATTGATGCCATCACGTTGTTTACCGATAAAGTGGTTTTCGCTTTCTTTGGAGGTGCAGAACCACGTTCTAACCATTGTTTCGACTGTTGTTTAGTTTCGGGTGTACTGCAGTGTATCCAAGTTTCATCGCAAGTAACAAATCGCCTACAAAATTCAACCGGATTCCGCTTAAAAAGGTCCAAACACTCATTGGAAATGCGCAAACGAGTGAACTTTTGATCAGTCGTAAGCAATCACGGCACCCATCTTGCCGAAAGCTTGGAAAGGCCCAATTCTTTCATTAAAATGTGGTGTACGCGTTCTGTTGAAATGTTTACCATGTCTGCTGTCTCTCTCACTTTGAGTCGTCGATCTTGGGTAATAATATTATGAATTTTTATAATCATTTCCTTAGAAGTCATGATTTTGGGTGCTCCAGAGCACGCTTCATCAACACAGCTTGTTCTACTACGTTTAAGTTTATTTACCCATCTACTTATTGTGGTGGATGATGGAGCAGATTCACCTAATGTTTCCCGTAACTCATCTTTTATTTCGGTAGCTTTCATACCCTTAACTACGAAGTATTTAATCACCGCACGATACTCTGCTTTTTCTATTTTAACAAAACGACGCGTTGCTTCTTCTTCAATCAGCTGTCAAAAATAAACTAATCAACCGATTTATCTAAATATCGGAATGTAAACATATAAATAGGCAACCTAAATTACAGTGCATTTGTTTTACCAATTAGAGCGCCACCTATATGTTATTCTCACTACTTGTCAAACTATCCTCGTATAGTCACAGTCGTTTTTAAGTGGTGTAATTAAGTGCATGCATAAAATAGTTTATCGTATTTAAATTTATGCCAACTATTGTACATATTATTCAACGTCCTACGTGTCGTTTTGTTTTTAACAATACTGCTACATGTTCAGAATTCCCAGGGAGGTAGGGCATTTAAGGCACATCATTTTCAAGTATTGAAATATCGGAAACGAATGAGTAATTATATTTGAAGATTTACACATTTGCGTTGAACTATAGAAAAAGTAAATTGAAGATCTCAGTTCCCAATTTAAATAATTCATATGGTCTCTTACATTGATTTTATTTCGTTTCATTTTGTTGAAGTTTATTGAATACACTCATAATAAGGCTTACGTAAAGCTGTGTAAGTGTCCTTTTCCTTTCATTTTTTATTATCTTCTTTTACTTCAAGTTGCCGAGGGACTGCAGGCAACAAGTCATCCATCCGGAAACAAACTTTCCATCATACTCAATGTTTAAGTATATAACCGGCCTGTGCAATTACATATATACTTGTATTATATACGAGTCTTAAAGTTCATTTGGCATTTAGTAAATTTTCTAAAATATTAAAAACATCTCGAATTGTTTTAAAAAATTCAAACGCTTTAAATTTGTTGAACTGTATAGATTAGATATTAAAAATAAATACATACATTTAATTAAAAAATTTACTACGAGTAACATTAATCCTTATAAAACTTGTTCATTAAGATATATTATTATTTCAATATATAATGAATGTACAAAACAATTAACGGATATTTTATAAAGATGGTAAAATTGATTAACTTCATTTTTTGGTTGCAGTATATTTGTGTTGTACAGAGAAAATTTTATTGCAACAATTCTTAGCAAAAAATTGTTCAATAGTATGTATGATCTCTACGAATTTATAAAAAGTTTAGCATCTTAACAGTATGGGCCGTCTTAGCATGTCGAACATTTCTGGTAAATCATATCCCGTTCTCCTCTAACAGTAGCTCGTATTGCCAGAAATGTTTCTGATGGCATATTACGTGCAGCAACATGTCAAGCGTGTTGTATGGATTATTATCTGAGGAATATACTGGTCACTCTATTACCTCTATATCAACTTCATCATTCCAGTCGTCTCGATCATTATTGTCCATAGAAATGAATTATTTTCTCACTGCTGCCGCATACGGAAGAATAATGGGTCACAGAATGTCATCCAGATATCTTCGACTGTGGAAAATCCATCTTCTATGACGGAAGCCGTATATCTTTCAGTACTTATCCCGGCCTACATATTACACAACCACCCCTCATATTGAGTCCTTTACTGGACAAATTGTGGTATTGCGTGTGCCGAGTTAAGGCCAAATCAAAATAAGCGTATTATGTGAGTGCAACGTAGATCTAGATTCATATTGGTGTCTACTGCATTGTTGATTAAATATACTGGTCCTACCACGTTTGAATTCTATCGTTTTATGGTTACAATTGACAAAGATTGGAGAAATGTATTCATAAAATCTCATTTTGATGTCTCTGGGCTGTTGGAACTCCATTTTGTATTAAGTCAAGGTTGGTATGCTTTGCCATACTTATCGCGGTTCACATCATTACACAACCGTCCCTCATATTGAGGCCTTTGATGGGCAAATTGTAGCTATTCCGTGTACTGAGTTCACATCAAATCAAAATACAACTGTTATCTGACTACAACATAAATCTACATTCGTCTTAGCATTCGTCCCGCCACGTTTTATCTCTATCATTGGAGGTTGGAGAAATGAATTCTTTTTTCGTTGCTGCTGGAAGATTAATGGGTCACGAAATCTCATCTAGATGTCTCTGTGCTGCAAGAACTTTTATTTATTTATAAGAACATTTTATATAAAGAAAAGATCGGTGCGCCCTGCAGTAATTATCCCTGCCCACATCAAAACGCAACTACCCCTCATGTTGAGATTTTCTTTACTCCGTAAATAGACTCCTGCTTGGTTTTAATTTCATCGTTTGTTTTTTTTTCTTCGAAAGTAAGAACGTAGTCACTGTTTTTTCATGTTTCAAAACAAGCACTTTCTATTCAAATAATAAGCATTCTTATGATTTTAGTGAATGCAAATTTTAATAGTTCTGTTTTGAAGAATTATCAAGTGGAAAAATAAATAATTGTTTTTAGTGTTATCCTCTTTCGCTAGCTTCACTAATTACTGATCCGTGCTCGTTACAATATTTTTTTTTCAACATTCTGGAGAAAGAATCTTAAATGACATACATGTAATATGCATGGTACAAGGCGTATTTTTTAAGTAAGTATTATACGTTTAATATAAGAAGATCTCACGGGCAATTTTTTCAACGTCTTTAATTTTATAAGAAAGCCTGTAACTTATCTGCTTTTCAACATAGTCACCATTAATATTAAGGCACTTATCATATCGTACAACCAGCTTCTGAGTTCCATTCTCATAGAAATCTGCTGCCTGATTTACCAACAACCGCAGCATGGCTGTTTTCACGTTATCATCATCGTCGCGATCCTGACCGCCTAAATAGAGAAGATGTCAAAGAACTGGCTGCAGGATATAGATTCTGTGTACCTCAGTCAGCATTTTCGTTACCCAGAGTGAGCGTAACTTTCAGTTATTCAAGCTTTCTACCACAATTTCATGAAGAACATTTGGAAACTTGCGGAAATTTATCAGACAGATTTTCTGTATACATTTCACTAATCCGCTTATTAATTTCAACCGCTTTCATGCCTGTTTCATACAGAAATCGAATCATAGCATGTATGTCACAATTGACGGGATTTTAAATTGTCTGAGGCATATTAAATAAGTACAAACGTAAATATGAACGAATTCATCCGTACTGGCGTCTGTGACTAACCAATATATGTAGGTACTTAGCATCCATGATCGAAGTACGGTAGTGGCCTTATTTAAAAACGTTTATTATTTAGCAAATGCATTTAATCATTATATTGAAAAATTGTTTCACAATTATTGTTACAGTTTCTTTTTTTAAGGTAATTAACAATAGCAAAATTCTTGGATAGACCTTGAAAATTACAAATGTCACTTTTTACATATTGTGCCCATTTATTTTTGTACAACGCAGTTGTTTTCTGTAGACCCTATTTAACTGTGAATATAATGACGAAATTTACTACATTTAAAATTAGTTTGCATACTTCATTTAATTAAAACGGATAAATTATAATCGCTTAATATTTGAAAATGATGTGTACTTAGTAGGAAACATATATTAGAGGAGTCGTATCTACATTTTAACAATTATTAAAAGTGAGATTGTTTGCATTCTTAGTGAACAATAAAAAATTATTATATTTACATAACGTGTTCCTGTTAAGATAAAACTCATGTTGTATATACATAACAAAATATTTGATTATTTTTATTTATTTCTATTTATTAACAAACTATTATTACCTACGTATATAGATAACAATAAAACATTTTTTTTGGTGCCATGCGAGACGTAAATCATTTGTTGTCTTCAATGCTTTGATCCAAATTATTTTCAAAGGTTTCTGTCTATGTAGTATATAGATAGACTTAAAAATACTTTTTTTAGTCTGTCTACTTAATAATAATAATAATATATATATTTAATGCGCAACAGGCGAACCCAATTATAAGACAAAACATTGTGCATATAGTAGAAATAAATTTCAAAAGTAATTATTAATGTAAAAATAAAAAGAATACCACAAAACATTTAACAATAACTTAAAATAATCGAAAATTAAGAAGTAAGAGAACCGAAAACAATATCACTGTAGAGTTTCTTGGCGTTCAGCGACATATAATACGGGGGAATCTTCCAGAGGAGATTCTTCCTCGGCGTACTTGGACAAATGTGGCAGCGCTTCTGGAGGAGGATCGAGAAACTGAAGTTTATTTTGGCCAGGAGGTCTGAACAGTCAATCCAACCATTCACCAGCTTGTAAATAAAACGAGCACTGTGTCTGGATCTGCGTTCCTCCAGGGGTTGGACATCGTGCTCCTCCAACATAACATTGTAATCGAAGCCACGCTCAGGATACACGCCCGAAGATTTAAAAGTAAGAAATTTCAGAAATCGACGTTCACGATTGTGTTTATCTGCGAACCATATATGAGATACTATACAGTTGACCTATATTCCAGTTTACTGACAACCGATGCAAAGAAGTATTTCAAATAATAATAATAATTATAAAGCCAGCACTCTCGACAAATATGAATATGTAAATTAAAACTCAGTGAGGAATCAAAGAAAATACAGAAGTCCTTGATGGAGTCAACTTTCATAAAAGTGTGTCCATCTAGAAAGTATGAGGAAGAAATAGGAGATAACTTGCTGGTAAATGATATGGTAAAACGTTTGTCTATGTTCAAACAAAGACAATTAGATTTAGACCAAGCTGAAATAAGGTCTAGACTCGCTTGAAGCCGATTGACATCTTCGATGGAAGAATAGCTGTAAAAATCTTTACGTCTTCGGCATAGTACAAGGCAGGACAATGCAAGGTCAGTAATAAATCATAAAAAGAAAAAACAATAGTGGGCCAAGGTTTGACCCTTGAGGAACCCCCAGATGATGAATCAAATGTAGTTGAATTACATCAATTGTACAATACGTAATTAAGTCTTTTCTCAAGATAAGATTGTGTTAACTGAAGGAGGCAAGATGCGAAACCATTACAAGATAATTATCCAGTAATATACGATAGTCCAGTGTGTGGAATGCACTAGATTTATCACCCGTCTTAAAAAAGCAGGAACAATCCTTGCACGTTTCCATGCGGAAGGAAAGACAGAGGTGGAGATAGCAAAATTAATAATCGTTTTCAATGGAAGAGCGAGCGAACAATGAGCATCTTTAATGAAGAAGCTCGAAATCATATCATTTCCTGCAGTAAATCTATTCGCAAAGGAATGCATAATTGGAATCACGGTTTCTTCGTCAACTGGGTTAATCCAGAACGAGGGGAGGTCTAAAGAAATAATAATATGATTGTACGTAGGAGTGGAGACAGTATATACCCTAAAAAAGCATTGTGTGAATGAATCCACAATGTGCTGCAGATTGTCAAGTTTCTTCAAGTAGTTTCGCATAACTCCAGGTATACGAGAAGTGCTCTGCTTGGAATGGAGAAAAGACCACAGATTACGAGGATTATTTCTAATAGAGTGCTTAACATTCGATAAGTACACCTTATAAGGATCAGAAATTAACTCTTTGCTTAATCTTCGAGTTCTCTTAAATTCTTCATAGTAATGAATGTAATGAGTAGATTTCCATTTATTGTGGTAGCACTGTTTTAGTTTTAAATTTGCTATAATTTCCCTAGTGAACCATGAAGGGTAAGATAATGCAGCGGAGGATCTAAACTTAGAAACAAATCTATCGAATATCTTATAAATAGCATTTACTATACTATGTAAACATCTCATGGAACAAAATCATTACTTTTAAAACTCTAAATATTTCAAAAAAACGCTGAAACAGGTAAACTAACTATTCTGGTGGCACTGAATTTTATACATTTTATTTATTGTGGTGCCAAAAGTTGGGTTCTGCATTTCCTGAATGGATAGGTATATTTTTTATGTCACTTCTGGATAGAACTTATAAAGGTCTTCTTAAAGAAACCCACATTTAACACCTTTATCTTTAATAATTCGTGAGATATTACCACTTTTTGGAAAAACAAATTGTAAAAACCAAGAAATGAATTTTATTTATTAATTACAGTAACAACTGCTCAAAGTCTTCTGCATCTTCTTGACACATTCCAAGATTACGAGGGAATCAATTACTAATATTGTTTGAAATATCATATTTCATTTCTGCTGTAATTCCTTCCTTTAGCTTATCTAAATTAGTAGGATTCGTTTGAAAGACTTTATGTTTTAAATAACCCGTAGAAGGAAATCCATTATGGTTAAATTTGAATATCTAGCTTGGTATTACAGAAAGCCTCGTCTTCCAATTCATCTGTTGGAGGAAAACTGCGTCAAAATAGTTTGAGATAATTTAGGCACAATTTTTTCTAACGAATGGGTTGTAAGACAAG
The DNA here is from genome assembly GCA_031893035.1 of Dermolepida albohirtum. NCBI lineage: Eukaryota > Metazoa > Arthropoda > Insecta > Coleoptera > Scarabaeidae > Dermolepida > Dermolepida albohirtum. Next base: position 64,676 of record JAVIWB010006894.1, on the reverse strand, counting down.
GTGTTCTGGAATATTCAGCTAGATCTCCAGATTTAATTCCCAATGGATGTCAGAAAATCTTTCTATAAAGTTATTTTTAAATTAAAGTTTTTAAAACGAAGCCTAACTTAGATAATATAAAAGAACAAGCATAATAAGCTAGTATTTCATCCTGTCGGAACCAGATGATGTTATTAGTCTCTGGATTCGGATATAAATCAGTTAATGCCGGAACAAGGAACCGATCTACTGAAATTTTATTAAAATTTCTGCTAAATTAATTTTAGCTTGAGTTAGTAAATAGCGACAATTTTGTCTATATATAATTCGTCAAATTTATTTAAAAAGGATCAGTTTTTTGCTGGATAATATACATATGTATGTGAAGCTATAGTAATTTCGCGAAATAAATGTCAATAAGTAGATCAAGGGAAATCTATTACTCGAATAAAGAGATTATATGCAAAGTCAAAAGCAAGCAAATACAAAGCATTTTTCCATTACCTTTGCCTATATGTTTAAAACTATTTTAAAATACATTACTTATTTGTTAATAAACATGACTTGCTAGTACAATAGAAGTATAAAGTTTCTTTGTTTATCGAAGATATACCATCTAAACAAACACACGAATTTCAATAACATCAATCAACATGTCAAAAATTGACAAGTTCGAGATAAGTACTGAATATTATTCATTTTTTTTCACGCAGATAAACCTGTTTGATTCATGTTTTTTAACTCCTCCCAAATGTTAATCAATAGCTTTCCGTATACGAACAATATATAGTAGAAGGGGTACGATAATATGGTAGTAGGTGTTATCTTAAAATTAGGTTCTGATTTCTTCACCAATAGTATTATTAGAATTAGCCTGAAGAGTGGCTTGAATTCTTGCTGATAGGGTCACGATATCGATCCCTATTTTTAATAAAACATATTCGTACACTATCCTACCTGTACTATCGCTGGTTATCTCTATCCAATAATCCTGTAAACAAATGTGTTAAATTTTGAGATTATTGATAAGCCACATATGAATGTGATAAATAATAATAGCAACATTGAAATGGCTTATTTAAATAATTATGGATTTAGTACATAACCAGAATAAACAAGAATTGTTGACGAATTTTTTAGGAGAGATACAATTATCTGTGTGACAATTTTAGAATTCAAATTGATTAAACTTTATAGTATGTACAATATATGGTAAAAATAATGTACGAAGTTCACCATAGTATTTTCTAGAATTTTAATTTTAGATACATGTTATTATTACTATTACGCATTAAAAAACATTAATTAACGACGTATATACACAGCCATGTGCACGAATATTTTGGCGAATTAAATCTCTTTTATTTATAGTAAAAATTGATATTTCAGCAAATTTATACGTTAAATAAAAGAAATTCAAGTTTGTTGAATTCTTTATTCCAACATGTTCCAAAACTATAGCAATAAATAAATAGGTTTCTTAATACCAAAGAGAAAATAAAACTGTTTATATTCTAGGACGAACAAACTAATTGTGCATTAAAATAACAGTCACGTCATAATATTAACTAAACGTCATTTTTACTTGGTTAATTGGATTGAAACACTTATATTGTTGCTTGATCTTTGTTGTTTATCACCTCTTGACACCTGTGGGATAACGAGTTCACTAGTTGCCTACATATCTCTGCTGATATTTGTTACCATTGCGGGTTAAGTCTGGCAAGTGTGCTGGCCAATCCAAAACGTGAACGTTATTATCTCGAAACCATGTTTTCACTTTATGAGAAACATGCTTCGGGTCGTTATCCTGCATACACAACCATCTTAGTGGCATTTCTTCCTCTGCATATGGTAGAAGCACAGTTTGTAATATGTTCACATAGACATCAGCATTCATTATGCCTTCTATCTTGTGCAAAGGACCTATGCCATACCACAAAAAAACACACCTACAGCATGATCCTTGAGCCTCTGAATTTTGCCGTCTTTTTGGTGTACTGAGGTTGAAATGCTGTCAATGGTGGTTTTCGTACGTGGTGTTGGTATACATCGGATTACAGTACATTACCTCACTTTTTTTGTCCCATTGTACGTGTTCATGAGAAACGGCAATCTACTTTGTTATTATATTTGTATTTAATAATTGTACCTTTCTAGGCCTTCTTACACGAAACTTTCCTTGAATGAATCTTCGTATAATAGTAGAGGTTCTTATACAATGTCTAACTCACTTTTAATTGCGCGACTGATTTCTTTGTATAAGTTATAATGTTTCTGGCTACTTCATCTTTTTCCACCATGATTTTCTTTCACTTTTCTCCAGTTTTTGGCGTTTGCAATCATTTTCACGGAACGTGAGAGCGTATTTCATATAAACTTGATTTTTTCTGTCTAATAACAATATAATTGTTCTTTTTTCCGACTAACATTGTTTTGCTGGGCCCATATTACAATAGAAATGAATGGTTAAAAAATTGTTGAATTATTTTGCAATAGGCAGAACTTTATATGTCTTTAGTGCCGCCAGCTATGGCACTTCTATTTTAATGCATAGGCAAATAGCAGCGTGCACGTGACTGTATATATATACTAGTGTGCATAAGTGACATCAAAAAAAAATTGTCGTTCTGCATCATTTTCAAAAAAATAATTAATAATGCAAATAATAATTCTAGTATTTAGTATGACTACTTTTAGCAGATATTACACTTTTCACGCGTTTGGGTAAATTATCAAAACAATTGTGCCAGAAATTTTTATGGATTATTTCATTTTCATTCGCACAATGTCAGTGTGTCAGTCTGCGTTTTGGCTTTCGACGGTACAAATCGTGTACGGAATTTGTTTCGTGCTGGTTTTTACTGTAGTTTTCCAAGTGCAACACTGTTTAATTAACTGCTGATGACATCGATTTAGTTGTCGAAAGACGTATACAGAACACGAAAATTAAAGTGGAAAGGGGTTACATGTCAACCTTAATGATTAAAAAAATACTATGTATGATTAGAAATAATAACGGAAATATTAATGTTTGGTAAGAAATAATAGATACTTTATGTAGGTTTATTAGATGGTCCACCTACATAAAATACCTTTTATTTCTAACCAAACATTAGTACTGCAGCTTTGTGCAACAATGGTATGGAAGTTTGTAAAACATGTATCAGGACAGGAGTTAGTGTTAATGTTAAGATGGATATAGACATGTTAAGTTTTACTATGTATATTTCTTTCCAACATGTGAAAAATTTTCTTTGGTAATTGCACTAGGCAGCGATGTTGTACTTACTATTACATATTATTAAAAAATCTCTTAATCTCTACTCTAGAATATGTACAAGTAGTGTGAATGACACATAGGTGGCGCTCTAATTGGTAAAACAAATGCACTGTAACTTAGGTTGCCTATTTATATGTTTACGTTCCGATTTTTAGATAAATCGATTGATTAGTTTATTTTTGACAGCTGATTGAAAAAGAAGCAACACGTTGTTTTGTTAAAATGGAATAAGCAGAGTATCGTGCGGTAATTAAATACTTCGTAATTAAGAGTATGAAAGCTACCGAAATAAAAGATGATTTACGGGAAACATTAGGTGAATCTGCTCCATCATCCGCCACAATAAGTAGATGGCTAAATGAATTTAAACGTGGAAGAACAAGCTGTGTTGATAAAGCGCGCTCTGGAGCACCCAAAATCGTGACTTCTAAGGAAATGATTATAAAAATCCATAATATTATTACGCAAGATCGACGACTCAGAGTGATTGAGATACCAGACACAGTAAACATTTCAACAGAACGCGTACACCACATTTTAACGAAAGAATTGGGCCTTTCCAAGCTTTCGGCAGGATGGGTGCCACGATTGCTTAAGACTGATAAAAAGTTTACTCGTTTGCGCTTTTCCAATGAGGGTTTGGACCTTTATAAGCGGAATTCGGTTGAATTTGCAGGCGATTTGTTACTTGCGATGAAACTTGGATACACTACAGTACACCCGAAACTAGATAACAGTCGAAACAATGGTTAGAACGTGGTTCTGCACCTCCAAAGAAAGCGAAAACCACTTTATCGGCAAACAAGGTGATGGCATCAATTTTTTGAAATTCAAAGGGCATTTTGCTCATTGATTACCTTCAGAAAGGTGCCACAATAAACGGACGATATTATGCAGAACTTCTACAAAAAATATATGTTGAGATCCGTGCTGAACGCTCAGGAATGGCAAAGAAAAAGATTCTGTTTCACCAAGACAACGCTCCCTCGCATACCACCACAGTTGCGATTTCCAAAATCCACGAGTTGCATTTCCAATCAGTACCGCAGGCGCCTTATTCTCCGGATCTAGCCCCTTCCGACTTCCACCTTTTTCCAAAATTGAAAACGGCTCTAGGTGGAAAGAAATTTTCATCTAACGACGAGCTTATCATCTTCGTAAATGAGTATTTTGCAAACCTTCCGAAATCGCATTTTCGAGATGGCATAAGGGCATTGGAGCACCGTTGGAATAAATGTATTGCTCTTTTGAGAGAATATATTGAAAAATAAAAGTTATTTTGTATTTAAAAAATTCGTTTTTCTTTTCCATTCTCACTACTTGTCAAACTACCCTCGTATAGCGTTTTTCTCTCATAATTGAGAAATCGCAACACTTTTTATTAAAATTGGAATTAGATATAATGCGATTTAAAAATGTACTTGTTAATATTCCAAACATATTTGTATTAATTTACAATACACTTATAAAATTATAATATTCTTATTCCATGATTAAATTTATTTCTCGTTTTTCAATTCTTAAAAAAAAACCTTATTCAAAATAGTCGTATAAAATATCTTAAGAAAATTTTTGAATGTCATTAACAAATAAAATATAATCCTTGAAAAGGATCAATTTTTTTTAATAAATGTAAATATTTACTAAAACGTATTTATCAATAGATTAACGATAACGTAGAGTAGAGTTACATTACGTATTTCTTTTTATAATACGTCCGTATCTTAGCAGTCGTTATTTAACTTTGTCATATATCCCTTATACGTATGAAATACATTATCATAAAATTATAAATTATCGTTTTTACAATCATCTTGTCATACGGTTCAAAACCTCTACATTTTTATTGTTATAATAAATACTTTTACACTTGTTAAATGGTGCAATTAGTTATAAAAGTTAGAGCGATAATTATATCTTCAAAAAATATTATTTACAGGATCAAGTTTATTCTATTTTTTATTTTAATTGCTTGTTTATATATTTTGCACAATAGAATTTCTTCCATTAATAGGACATGAACATAATACATGACGTGAATATGATATGTTTAAGAAGTGCCACGACAAAAAGTAAATACGAAGTTTCACAAATCATAAGGAAACATAATTCTTTACATTTAAGGAAGGTGGATTTGCATTTAAAGGGGGTGAATATAGTATGGTATCGGACCGACAATCGAGGAATGCCAAAATTTAATTCTTGAAAGAGTGAAGGACAATCATCGTCATTATGTTGAAGTTTATGTAGAAATATCTAACCAGTAGTAATGCGTAACATAAGGTAACATAAAATCATTGAAACAGTTCCATTTGGCCAATATCTGTGTTGGATATGTCATCAAACCGGTAGGATAGATATTTTTAAAACTGTCGTTGTACAGCTTCCAAGACGTTTTTATGCGCATGAATACTACGCTAAAACTACATGTCCAAGTTTCAATCTAACCAGTGAAAAATGCAGGGATTTCATTGCTTGTATAGAAGTAAACGCTCTACAATTGCGTATAACAAAACTTGATGACTTTTTCGCAGAGAAGGCAACGTTCTCGATGTAGCCGACAAACGCCAGCATCTCATCAAATAAAACGCTGGTTGGTTCGACTTTATGCACTAGCAGGCAATGGATATTCACACATTTAGATATGTTTAACTATAAATAGTTACTCTCGCACCAATCATTAATAATATCTAGTTAATTTTCCAAGAAGACACAATCGATCATATCTTGGATTAAGGTAAACATTTTTAAATCATCAGCACAGAGCAATTTCTTGGACGTAATAAATGATATCAATTTATTCTTGTATGATATATACAAAATAGAAGGTGTCCCAAATTTGAGCCCTGAGGCAGACTGAGTCTATGCAAAAGTGATGAGCAGTGTCTATTATAGTACACCAACTGTCTCTAAAGAACCACAGTATAAGTATATTGCGCAGAGAGCGTGTGTTTCAATTGAAATCTCGAGCAGAAACACATTACTGCTTTACATGATTCATATGATTTACGAGGGTGGTTCCAGAAGTACCCGACCCAACAAAGAAAACACAAAAGTTTTGGAAAGAAATATATTTATTTTTTAACATAATTTCCTTTCAGCTCAATACACTTTTCCTAGCGATGTTCAATAAGTTCGATACCCATTTTATAGTAAGAACTGTCCTGCTCCTCAAAATAGCCATTAATTACCGACATCACTTCTTCATCGTAGGAAAATCTTTGACCACTGAGCCATTTTTTCAAGTTTGAGAACAGATAATTATCCCAGGGGGCTAAATTTGGCGAATAGCATGCATGGGATAGCAATTAAAACTTTAATTCATTAATTTTGGCCATTGCAATAACGGAACAATACTTTCTTCTTAGCCAAATGCGGCCGTCTTTGCTTGATTTCTTCACTCAAACGTTTCAATATGTTCGCATAATACTCGCCATTTTTCCTTTTTCAAGATAGTCAATGAAAATTATTCCACGCGCATCCCAAGAAACCGATGCCATGACCTTGTCTGCAGATAAAACAGTCTTCGCCTTCTTTGGAGCCGGTTCTCCCTTTTGAGTCCATTGTTTTGATTGTTCTTTTGTTTCGGGTGTGAAGTGATGGAGCCATGTTTCATCCATGGTTATGAAACGGCGCAAAATTCTACTTTATTGCTGTGAAACTTCGCTAAGCACTCAGTTGAAACATCTTCACGACATTGTTTTGCTCGAGTGTGAACAAACGCGGCATCCATCTTACACACAGCTTTCTCATGTCCAAATTTTCAGATAATATGCGATGTACCGCACCTTTTGAAATGTCTACTATGTCTGCTAGCTCACGCAGTCGACGATCATCCAGTACCACTTTGTGGATTTTCTTCACCATTTTTGGAGTCGTCACCTCATTTGGTCAATCACTGCTCGTCTTGGCAGCTCATACGGCCTTGTTTAAACTCTGCTACCCAATATTTTACTATTGCAAACGAAGGACCGACTCACCCAGAGTAGAATCTAGTTCAGCTTTTATATCGGTTGGGCTGAGGCCTTTCAAATAAAAGTATTGTATGACGTAACGATGACCAATTTTCTCCATTTTTACAAATTTGCTGAAAGCGTTCACTATTGATGGCTGCCAAACAAATACTAAACAACGTGGCATCTTCAAACTTGAAACATATGCTTTATAGATTGTGTACTTTCTGATGCAGTAATATATTTCAAACAAATACGTTTTCGCACAGTTATGCTCGGTAGAAGATGCAAAGAATTCTTGTGATATGGAAGTTTGAAAGTGTTTCAGACAAGGATTCAGATTTTGCCACATTAAGAGAAATATGCGGAAGTGCGTCTACAGATCCGTTAAATTGTTTTAAAGATTATTTTAGTTATCCAAATATAACGTTACTAAATGTAGAACGCTCGTTTTTTTCATATAAACACATTGAAATGATCTTGACATTGAACTGATCTTGACATTGAAGTGACCACGACATTGAAACCTCCTCGGCCTCAGCCGATTCTAGAACCTCCTCATTTACCTTGACCGTTCCAACATGCATTGTGGTTAAGGTCAATGAGGAGGTTCGAGAATCGGCTCAGTCCTTCTACTTTCGTCCATGTACTTGGTTTGCTGAAACAACTATGGAAATACGCCTAATGCTGCAAATATTTAACGAATGTTATTCACTTTGCGTCTTCATGGGAGGGTGTTTAAAACGGTAGTGTTCCACCACTTCCTATAAATTTACAAATTATTTGTTTTATGTATGTACATACTATAAAGTGCAAGCCTATAACGTGCATTTAAATTTAGCTTCTATAATCATGAGGCTTTTAACCACCTAATTCTATAGATTTCATGGTATTCTTAAAGAAAATGTTTAACAGACAGATGTAATTTAATAATTAAATATTGGTATACATATGAATAACGAGCTTATTCACTTTATACATATTTGCTTTTAACCATGTTTTTATAAGATAAATAACAGGAGAGTACAATGTTCGTGATAGTACATATTCTTCTTTGACAATATTTATATGTTAGACAAATTGTTTATAGTATACAGTACCCAACGAAAAACTTTTCATGAATATTTGTTTTAATTAATTAAATAAGAACGCTAGCAAAACAGGACTATATTAAAATATTTTTATTTTTTTAAATTTTTATTTTAGAAGAAAACATTGAATGGAATATAAAATAAAAATAATTGTATGTAGTTTGTTGATATGATATTATAAAATTCATATTGTTGACAAAATATCTATATAATATATATAACGTAGAAGGGTCGTTGATATCCATGTATGTAATGCAGTGTGCGTTTCCGATCGAAAGTGTTCACTTGTATTAGACTTTCCAATAAGGATATAAGACTTTTTTCTTTTAGTAAGAACGCACCCTTGAACGTTTCTTATTATTTGTCAAAACGTCCGTTGAGGTTAAAATTCTTTTCATGGTTAAGTTCACGAACGAGCAACCTTTGGTAATTATAAAAAACTTCTACTGGAATTGCGAATCGGTAATCGCGACTTTAAAAGCGTTTACTCTAATTTTCGGTCATAATAATCGTCTCACCAGACAGGCTGTGGGTGCTATAGTGGATAATTTCGAGTCAAAATATTCACTATTGGATGTTCTTGTGCCAGTGAGACAGCGCACCGGATAAAGTACTTAAAATAATACAGTCGTAAATGATTCAGTTCAAAATTACCCAAGTCAATAGATTCCACGTCGTTCACAGGAACTAGGAATCTCAAACCACATTGTGGCGAATATTACGTAAATATCTTGGCTTATATCCATACAAGATCAAATTAACTCAAGAATTGAAGCCTCTTGATTATTCGAAGCGCCGAAACTTCTCCAATTGGAATCTGCTAAAGTTTGGAGAAAATCCTGAATTTCATCGAAAAATCATTTTCAGCGATGAAACTCATTTTGGGCTTAATGGCTTTGCCAATAAACAAAATATACGTTATTAAGCAGCAACAAACCCACATGCGCTTCAAGAGGCTCCATTACAACCACAAAAAGTAACCGCGTGGTGGAGTGAATTTCATGCTGAATATGTCATTGGCCCATACATTTTCGCTGATGAAAATGATCGCCATGTTACGGTCAATGGAGTTCGCTATCGTGTCATATTAGAAGACTATTTTTGACCAGAATTGGATGGACTTGATGTTAGCGATATGTGGTTCCAACAAGATGGTGTCATATGCCACACAGCTGATTAAACGGTTGATCTCTTGAAGGGAAACTTCGGAAGAAAGATGATTTACATTACATATTGGGTTGGAGGACGGTTTTCTTGAAAGCTTAAATGAAACAGGTGATTATCACGAAGAGATGAATGCTGAACTTTTCGAGAATTTTTTAAAAAGATTTTCCGACATTTGAAAAAGAATTCTGTTGTCGTCATGAATTAGAAAAGACATAAAATTCATTAACGAAGAAATGCGATGACGGCGTTCAAGAATGTATTGCTTAAAATAACATTACTTACTAATACCCTTTTTAGATCGATACGTAAACATATAAAGATTCAATTATTGTACCTAGGAAAAACTTTAGACATGCTACTTATATACCCCTCTTTTTCTAACCCCTTTAATTGTTTTAGTCTAGTCAGATATTGCCTTCATCATAAAATTATTTCACCCTTTTCCTTCAAGTAACTATGCTTAGCAGTCTTCTTTAAACTAAAGAAAAGATAGACAAAAATTGGATGTACTAATGTTTTAAATACCTAACCAGAAATTTATTTCTTTCAAAACATATATAACATCTGCATTGAGAATTTTCGTGTACTATCATTGCTATTTACTGCTGCTGAAATTTTATTTGATGTAGGAATCTTATTTTTAAAACAAAATGATTGTGGACTTATCACTGGTCATACGTTATCGTCTTCCACTATCTAAGACATCCCTCTTTCTTTTATAAGGCTGTGGCCCTTGAAATTTTTGTTTAGAACATTATAAACTAGTTCTCGATGTTGCCGTTAAAATAAATATTTTTGAATAAACATATGAATTTAATATAACTATTGGCAATCCAATTGCTTCGGCAGTTGACTGAATATTTTGTGTTTTGGCACAATTTGATTGCTGCTGTTTATATACATACGTTAAATACATTCATTGACCGCTTATTAGTCACATTCAAATGGGTTTTCTCTAGCTTTCTCAATTCCGTTATCGTTGGGAATACATGTAACAAATGCACATTGTCCAAAACTATAAGAAACTATACTTTGCCGAAATTCAGACGAGTTACTTTATTTCTTACAAATACTGTTCTATAGGTTTTACGTCTTGAGAAAGAAGTGAACACGGATTTGACTTCGAAGCGTGCATATCAGAACTAATCACAAAATGATGTGCTGATCACGTACATTTTGTTACTGTATATGCTCGCGACATAGGGTATAGTTTTTTGCAAAGAATAACTTTTTCTTTTATGACAATATGATCAATTCGCTGCTTGAATTCTTTGTTATTTATTTACTAGACAAACTTCTAGATGACTTTATCAGTTACTTGCATATTAGATGCGCATATTATAAGTTCTCGCTGATTTTTTGATGAAAATGCAACTTTATTGTGAAAAAATGTTTACAAATGAATCATTCAAAATATTGCCCATCGCTAGCGACAACTTTTTCCCATTTTTCTGGCAGAGCTCGAATACCGTCACGGTGGAAGTATTCGTCTTTTGAGGCTATCCACGAATCAAGCTATTTTGAGATGTCTTTATATGAGCGGAACTGCTGATTAGCCAGACCATGTGCCATCGAACGGAACAAGTAATAATCGGACGGCGCAATATCTGGGGAATATGGCGGGTGGTGTAGGACCTCCCATTTGAGCGTTTCTAAGTGGGTTTTAACGGGTTTGGCAACGTGAGTCCGAGCGTTGTCATGCTGTAGAATCAGTTTTTCGTGCCTCTGCTCGTATTGTCGCCGCTTTTCGCGCAGTGCTCGGCTCAATCGCATCAATTGAGTTCGATACCGTTCCCCGGTGATGGTTTCGTTCGGTTTCAACAGCTCATAATAAATAACACCGCCCTGGTTCCACCAAATACATAGCAAAACCTTCGCAGCGTGAATATTCGGCCGAACCGACGACGTAGAAGCATGACCGGGCAGTCTCCACGATTTTGTTCTCTTTGGGTTGCTGTAATGAATCTATTTTTTATCACCCATAACGATGCGATGAAGAAAACCCTTCATTTTTTGTCGTTGGAGCAGTTGTTCACAGGCGAAAAAACGACGCTCAACGTTTCTTGGCTTCAAATCATAAGGAACCCAAGTTTCTTGTTTTTGAATCATTCCCAACGCATGCATTCGCTGGGAAATGGCTTGGCGGGTAACTCCTAATGCTGAAGCAAGCTCTTTTTGCGTTTGGCACGGATGCTCATCGAGCAATAACTTCAATTCAGCGTCTGCGAAGGTTTTTGGTCTTCCTTCACGCGAACGGTCGTCAACATCGAAATCACCGTCCTTGAAGCGACGGAACCAATCACGGCACGTTGTTTCACTTAGAGCAGCATCTCCGTAAACTTTTTGGAGTTCTCGACGCGCTTCAGCCGCCGTTTTCTTCGAATGAAAGAAGAAAAGCAACACTTCCCGCAAATGACGATTATTTGGCACAAAATCAGACATTTTCACACAACCAAAAGTAGATGACGCAAAAACAAAATCACTAATGTGTCAAAGCAGTTTGTTTACCATATGCCTAGGCTTGGTTCATGACGTTTTGGTAATGTCACAATCGACCAGCACTTACTACTGGAGCCATCTCTTGAAAAACAGCGAGAACTTAGTTGCGCACCTAATATAAATTAATAAATGACCAAAATAGCAATTGTAATACGTAACTATTATCTAATACCTATTAATTAACCAATATATGTACTTTTATTCTTTTAATTGAAGACGTGCTTTTATGACAGACGCTCTATCACATAATTGCAGTCCGTCAATTAACCTATATTTAATACGATTATAAGATTAGCATTAAATATGTTCAATTCATAATACTAGTTTACGAATAGAATATTTTTTATCATATAAGGTAAAATATGTGAATATAAAGGTATTTTTCAACCTGGTTTCAATATTTTTTTCCATCACGCAAGGTTTATATGTAAAAGATCATTTATATATTTCCATTCATTATTAAGACACTTCTAATATTTTAAAACAAGGAGCAGTTGGTGACTTGAGTATTTTACTTTTGCAATTACAAATTCAATTCTTTAATCAAAATTAAGAACACGTTTGTGTTTGTTACACTGTATTGATAGATGTACCTTATAAGTGTATCTACAGCTTTAAAAAAATGTCGCACGAAAAATGTGGGTGGTGCAGAAGTTCTAATTATATTTACAGACTCAGTGTGCAAACTTACATAAAGAGCACTAACAACATACCATGTGAACAAATTTATATGTACCATGTAGCAAAATCCAAAAAATTATTAAATAAAAATAACGAGTCGCATACTACATGTTGTTTTAAGATTCTTGAACACTTATGAAAGACCAATAATATGTTGACATGAAACATCTTCATTTCACGAAATAGATTTTATTTTAGAAAACTAAATGTACACTTCGTGTGCGTTGCACACATCTTTAGTAGCGACCAGCATAAACTTCTTTCTTACAAGTTTATAATACTTCTTAAATATACATGGTTAAAGTCAAAAAGCAATACCCTTTTTGATTCCCTCACACAGTTCCATTGCATGTTGATATTCTCAGATTAAGTTTTCGTAGAAATACATTATCTGATAGTTAAATTAGCCCAGATCTTGCTATGAGCAAGACAAAGGATATTACAAATAGAATAGAAACTTCATTAGAGAGTAGTTTATATTCTTAAACCCAAATTTCTAGAAAAGTAAAAATTTCACGCCGAACAGTAGCGGGAACTGCAACACTATCAAAGAAAATTTGCCTTCATCATCAAACAGTCGACAACATTGTCTGTCACTGGCCACGCAAAACCACCGGAAGTAAGGATAGAAAAATCGGTAACATTGCTTTGCAAAAGAGAAAAACTTCCATCAGAGAATTGTTACATCGTCTGTAGTCCTTTAGTATAAAAGTATCAGAGCAGAGCTAAGGACTCGATGCTCGACTAAAATGTCACCGCCCTGTAAAAAACCGCCTTTAACAGAAACAGTAGAGAAAAGTATCTACAGTGGGCCAAGATGAATCAACATTTTATTATTAGAGAATAGAGGGATGTCTGTATGAAATTATATGGCAAACATTTTTAGAATGTTTTCTTATAGTACTGTTGTTAATCTTACTCGTAGACTTCCGCGGTCGTTGTCTATACTTTCTTCATCTTGGCTTCCGGACTGGAACTGCGTTTCGTCAATACTGGCATCAATGTTTCATCACCACTTCTACTGACTGTTAAGCCTTGAAGATATCCCATACAATTAATTGGTGACGAAACGTCAGTGCTAGTATTGACGAAGACGCAGTTCCAGCCCGAAAGCCAAAATGAAGGAAATACTGTTGTTAATTTATCAATCTAGGTCATATTTAGTGATGAGTTACGACTTGAAACGATCAGAGAATCTATCGAATTTATGATACGAACATCTCTCCAACGTCGTGGAAAGGAATGTATAGGTCGAAGTGTTAAATATCCTCCCCGTTGTGATGATATAGTCATGTATTACTGGTGCTGAAACTAGGCCTGCATTCAGTTGAATGGACAAGTAAACCAGTATCAATACAAAAATTTAATGGAAACGGAACAGGTGGCCTCTCTTATTTCATTAGATGCAGAGGAAAATCCTACTATGTTTATGCAAAGTGAGGCCCCTTGTTATATGAGGAAATTCGTTTGTTTTCACGGGCCTGGAAATTCACCGGGCCTCAATCAAACCGTGTATGTTTGGATCGCTGTTAAATCTATTGTATATTCATCCCAAAATCCAAATTTGAGCATTTTTAAAGAAAATATCGGAAAAACCTGGAAAGAAAACAGAAAATTGCAAGATACTGTAAAAAATTTTATCGACATCAAGCCGAAGGAATTCAAGCGGTCATTCAAGGTTAGGGAAGTTTTACCAAATGTTGAAATAAATATATCCTACAGTTATAAATATTTGTTCAGATCTATACTAATAAATATAATATAGAAATATACGTTTTAAATTTCGTGTGTTTAGATTTTGTTTCATTTAAAAAATTGTAGGATGGGCTGGCTAATTTAATGACAGGTATTGTATATAATTAAATACTTGTATCTTTCACACGCCACCTTACATGCATTCCACTATTGACCCATAATTGTATTTGTTAGTCTAAGAATTTTATATGTTTCACTTCTTAATTTTAACATTTAATACGTCGTTTAGAAGTCTGCATAAGCAAGTCTGCCAGTTGCTACTGAAGTTGTATACAGTAAATAGGAAATGAATATCTGTCTTTTTTTAAATAAAACTTGTTTTGTGAATAAGTTAGGTGTTTTATTTCAACATGTTAACTGTTAATAAATCAATAAATATTCATCAAACCTATTGCATACAAGCCCAAGAGAACTGTTTCAAATCCGTGGAGAATTTTTAGGTTACTGAATGAAAATAAAATTACTTTAACTGGAGGTATACAAGTTTAATTTAATATTATACATACTATGTTTTGTTAAGCCTGTGTTGACGTGCATTATTGTTTCAAGAAACCGTGTTTATTTATTGTCTCGATTGTTTATACCTATTAATTGCGATTAGTGTTAGTACTTTAATGTATAACATTTATATTTATTTAGTTTTACGAAAGCAAATAGCTAAGATCCATTAATAAACATGGAATTATCCGGTTTTAGGATGTATTTAACATATCCTCTATTATTATTTACAGCCTGAATTATGAACAACTTTTAATTATAATGATAATATATGTACATTTAATTCTAGGACTGCTGGTTATACCATTTGTACTTAGGGGAATTATGGGTTAAATTTAGCGAAAAATACGAGTGGCGGAGAAAAATATGGAGAAGAGCGTTCTTATCTTTGTATATCTACCATCTGTATAGTTCTGACTATAACATAAAAATACTCCACAGTTTTATACTTTCAGATCTACTTTATTTGGTACGGTTAATTATTTATAAAAATGTGATACATATAAATACTAATTACTGTTTGAATTGTAATTTTACGATAGCGCAAATTATAATATATTCAATTTTTAGGGAACGTACCGCATATTTTTTGCTATTTTTTTAGAACCAGATTCATCTGATCAGAGTCACCGTTTATAATTCTGCAGCTTATAAGCTTAATAAATCATATGAAAAAAAAGAGAATAAATGTTCTGAGCACTTGCTCTGGAGTAAAGGCATTTGATACAAAATAAATACTCGCGTTGGAAATATGTGCTCTTTTTGATATGAATGAAATTATTTCGTGTGGTTGTGCACTTGGTTATATACAGAAGTGTGCATAAGTAATTGACCAAACAAAAAATTTCTCGTTCTACATTTTCAGCTAACTAAAAGAAACTTTCTTGTACACTGTCAATATTTTTAATATTAATAATACAACAAAAATAATTGCATATAACTAGAAAATATTAATAATAAAGATAATCATACTCATACTTAGTATGACAACATTCAGCAGTTAACACTTTCTATATGGGAAACTCTTGTGGAATGTTATTCCATTCTTCCAAAGGGATGTCAAAAAATTGATTGGAATTAGTTGTCGATTTCTCCTGCTCTGCACGATCTAAATAATATCACTCATATTCGAATAATATTTAAATCTTGACTTGTGGTGACCAGGCTAAAGCTTGTGCAACACCTTGCTGCTCAATTTTATTTAAATAACTTTTAACAATCCTAGCGGTATTCTACGAATCGTTACTGTACTGGAAAATATAATTATTTTCAATTATGTTCATGCTAGTATAGCATATTATTACAGAATCTCTAAATATTTTGCTGATGTTAATTTTCCAGTAAGTTTAATTTATGGACTAACTCTGCACAAATATGCACCCTCGTTTTTGCACAGGCACCTTCATGTTTTGTTGCTAACTATATTAGACGCTTCCTCAACCCTTCTGCGAACATACTGTTTCTTTTTGTGTCCAAATAGTTCAAATTTGAAGTGATCAGGCCAAAGTACACTTCAACACTCATCCAGTATCTAATGGCAATGAATTCATGCACATTCTAGCCGTTTCTGTTTATTATCCCTTCGCAGTAATAGCTTTCTTTTTGCAATACGACCTCTAGGTCTCTGTTTAATTAGATGGCTCAGAACGGTGGAAGGATGCACAGCAATTCTTGTCCATCTACGAAGATCTTGTTAATTCTTTCGACGGTCGTCCTATTTCGCAAGGATATCATTCACAGATATTAACTATGACTTTCTTTTATTTTTCCTGGTCTTGCCGTTCTCTTTTATTATCCACCAAATCGGTTACTTCGTACTTTTTGATCATTAAAAATCGAAAATTTGGAATATTGCATTCTTTCTGAAATTTGTCGCTGATCCTGTTGATGAAAAAAAGTATCCGGTGGCGATTGTCGTCAGATATTCTAGGTATTTCACTACACTTTCGAGAAATAAACATATTCAGAAAACGAATGATAGAATAAAACGAATTGTTAATTAAAGTATCGGAAAAATATTCATCAACACTTGTATTAAAGTAAATAAGCTTTTTTACATAATAATTTAAATAAACGCCTCGAAATCTAGTGACATATAAACCCATATTGTGCATAAACTGTTCTCAAGCAAGTAATGACATGACCATCGCTAAGGACAGGTTACCCAAGTAGTATTAACGACGAATATTTTCGCAGAAACAGCTTTCTCTTTCATTTAACAATACATTTTCAATTCCTAGATTTTTTTTATAATAGAATAAAAGTAGAATAATGTTAAACATGGAAACAATATTGTTGAATTGAATTTTTTTAAAGTGGTCTTATGCCCACTAGTATATGTAACCTTTCTTATTCCAATGTAGAATTTAAAAATAAAACAAGCAAACAATACTATATTTTTCATCCACCTGGTGAAATGGCTGCAATTTTAAAGTATTTGTGGTGTTTACAATACAATTTTGAAACTTTAACATCTGTGTTGTAGCATTAGTAGGCCTAAATAAGTAGTTATAAGTTAAACTATTATAATTTTATTATGAACGAAATACAGGAATCGTTTAAGTTAGTCTCGTCACCTTCAGAAATATAACACCTAATGAATAACTCATTACCGCCTATCGCAATACTCGTATGATAATCCACAAAGCGTGGTTAATAATTTTGTTATAGCCTTTTCTTGTGCTTTTTTTCCTAAACCGAATATAGATAGTTTTGATGCATACACCAACACTTAATAAAAATATAGCGGGAGTTGACTTTGCTCTAAGATCCTTAATCTAGGAAGAAAGATATTGCTTTAAATACTGGTATATTCTCTAAACACTGGAAAAGAGCTAGTATTGCAGGTTCTCAATAAGGGAAATACGAGGATAGTTTGACACGTAGTGAGAATGACACTTAGGTGGCACTTTAATTGGTAAAACAAATGGACTGTAATTTAGGTTGCCCATTTATATGTTTACATTCCGATATTTAGATAAATCGGTTGATTAGTTTATTTTTGACAGCTGATTGAAGAAGAAGCAGCATGTCGTTTTGTTAAAATGGAAAAAGCAGAGTATCGTGCGGTGTTTAAATACTTCGTAATTAAGGGTATGAAAGCTACCGAAATAAAAGATGAGTTACGGGAAACATTAGGTGAATCTGTTCCATCATCCGCCACAATAAGTAGATGGGTAAATGAATTTAAACGTGGTAGAACAAGCTGTGTTGATGAAGCGCGCTCTGGAGCACCCAAAATCGTAACTTCTAAGGAAATGATTATAAAAATCCATAATACTATTACTAAAGATCGATGACTCAAAGTGAGAGAGATAGCAGACATTTTAACAGAACGCGTACACCACATTTTAACGAAAGAATTGGGCCTTTCCAAGCTTTCGGCAAGATGGGTACCGCGATTGCTTACAACTGATCAAAAGTTACTGGTTTGCGCATTTCCAATGAGTGTTTAGACCTTTATAAGCGGAATCCGGTTGATTTTTGTAGGCGATTTCTTACTTGCGATGAAACTTGGATACACTACAATACATCCGAAACTAAACAACAGTCGAAAAAATGGTTAGAACGTGGTTCTGCACCTCCAAAGAAAGCGAAAACTACTTTATCGGCAAACTAGGTAATAGCATTTGGATTGAAAGGGCATTTTGCTCATTGATTACCTTCAGAAAGGTGTCACAATAAACGGACAATATTATGCAGAACTTCTACAAAAATTAGATGTTGAGATTCGTGCTAAACGGCCAGGAATGGCAAAGAGAAAGGTTCTGTTTCATCAAGACAACGTTTCCTCGTATACCAGCACAGTTGGGATGTCCAAAATCCACGAGTTGCATTTCCAATTAGTACCACATGCGCCTTATTCGCCGGATCTAGCCCCTTCCGACTTCCACCTTTTTCCAAAATTGAAAACGGCACTAGGTGGAAAGAAATTTTCGTCTAACGACGAGCTTATCATCTTCGTAAATGAGTATTTTGCAAACCTTCCGAAATCGCATTTTAGAGATGGCATAAGGGCATTGGAGCACTGTTGGAATAAATGTATTGCTCTTTTAGGAGAATATATTGAAAAATAAAAATTATTTTGTATTTAAAAAATTCGTTTTTCTTTCCATTCTCACTACTTGTCAAACTACCCTCGTAAGTTCGCTATAGTGACTTCTTTGAAACTTTACAAACGGAAAAGTCCGATCATATCTGCCTACAAATCAGCACGGATTCATTGCTGAAATGTCAACTGCCTCATACTTAGCTATAAAGACGCAGTTTATAAGCGAAGTGTTAGATGATAACGAATAGACCGACGTCGTCGATACCGATTGATTAGTCTTTGACGGAATTATTGATAACTTATTATATCACGGAATTAATCATTACTTATTATTTCACAAGCTAAATGTTTCTGAATTAGCTAATGAATTCCTTAATTTAACACGTTCCTATATAAAAACAGACAAGCTATGTGTACTATAATGGACAGGGATCGCCTGTTTTTATGTTACTTCGGGTTGTCCTCACAGATCCAATTTGGGTTTCTTACTTTTTCTGTTTTTACTGAACACTAACATCGAATGTACTTGCTTATATATCGATGATATAAAAATGTAAGAATCAAATCCACTGAATATCAGAAAATAATTCAAAATAACGTTAATAGCATTTTTATTTGACATAGTTACACATACTAAGTGACGAAAAAAACGAATCAGACGATAAAAGTATATATTTTTAAATTAAATTTGGTACAAATGTTTACTGAGTTATCGCTAATATGTTCTTTATATGGTCATCAAATTATAATTTTCTAATTGGTGAATTAGTGACCCTTCAATTACCTGCGAAATGATATTGTCAAATTGAATAATTATAGTTGAAAAAATTGAGAACATTGTCGTACATTTAATATACTCCTTATCTCCGCAGTTTAATGTATAACAGAATAAATATTTGAAATAAAATAATCAGTTATGTTTCTTAATTTAACGTTTGTATGAGTAAAGATATAGTATAATTATAATAAAGTTCGTTAAATATGTATTGATAAAATTTTGTATTTATTTTACTAGTAACAATAACGTTTGTGTTTCTAGGTAAATAAATGTATGTAATAACTGCATTAGATGTTGCAACGTATTCAAGAAATGACTAGTGAATGAAAGTAAACATGCTGTGAATTGCAATGCTTACAGTACCTAACAATTGAATTAGAACCTCTTTTGCATATCAAGAAGATTGTAATATAAACCCTTTGTAAAAGGTGTTCCAATAAGACATTTCATTTTCAATAGCCCGCCATTTTAACAGTTGTCATGACTCAACCTGCAACTACTTGACGGATGACAAGTAAAAACTACGGCTTTAATAAAAATGGAATGATATACGCATCAACAACGCATTGAAAGTATTAAAATTCACTACAAAAATGGTGAAAATTTCGCGGTCACAGTTCGCAAAACTAAAGCATTTTTGAGTCGTCGTGAAGCACCTTCTCGGCCAACAATTGTAAAACTGGTGGAAAAATTTGAGATGTTGGGACAAGTTACTGATGTGAAGAATCGAACTCGTGCACGTCGCTCAAGAACAACTGAGAATATTGCTGTTGTAGCCCATAGTGTTGAGGAAAACCCAGGTTTGTCCATTTTTCGTCGATCGTTGGAATTGGGCATTCCAGAAACGACATTACACCGTATTTTGCATAAAGACTTAGGTCTTAAGGCTTTTAAAGTTCAGTTAACACAATAACTCACGTCTACCAACCATCGACAACGGGTGTCTTTGCTGATTGGGTGCCTGAAATGCATCAAACTGATCCAGAATTTCATCGAAAAATCATCTTGAGTGATGAGGCCCATTTTCACTTGGGAGGCTACGTTAACAAGCAGAATTGTCGCATTTGGGGCTCGGAAAACCCAAGAATGATTGTTGAAAAGCCTCTCCATCCACAACGTGGTGCTGTTTGGTGCGATTTTTATCTGCTGGGGTCATTAGGCCTTACTTTTTCGAAAACGAGGTTGGAGAAATTGTTACAGTGAATGAATTGCGTTATCGAACGATGATTAATGATTTTGTATGGCTGGAATTGGTGCTACATGCCACACAAGTAACGATACCATCGCTATTTTGCGTGAAAAGTTTCCTGACTCTGTGATTTCTCGAAGAGGCGATCACAATTAGCCACCGACATCTTGTGATTTAACACCTTCAGACTTTTCTCTTTAGGGCTACCTGAAAGATAAGGTAAGGATAAGGTAAGATGTAATTCGTGAGGTTATCGAGGACATACAGCCGCAAATGTGCGAATTGGTGATGGAAAATTTCATGAAAAGAATGTGATCCTGCAAGCGTAGCCGTGGCGGCCATTTGGCTGATATTGTTTTCCATTACTAATTAATTACCCACCTCTTTGCAATTAAATAAACGTCCGATGATTTCGCTTAAAAATACTCGTTTTTTTTAAATATCAAAATGAAACCTCTTATTGGAAGACCCGTTATTTAAGTGTAAACAAATTTTTGATTACAAACGAATTTTGTTGTTCAAAAAGATTCTACTTCTAGAGAAAGCAACCCACAAAATGCTTTGCTGTTTTGGATCAGGCAGATGTTATTAGAGTCTGAGCACAGATAATGAAATATGTGGAAACACTACCAATAATATCCCACTTTTAGTTGAAATTTGTACGTGCTCTCGTTAAGAAGCATTTAAACTGCTTTAATTTAATTTTTATTGTATATTTAATTATTAATTTAATTTTTGTTTTGTGAATTTTTAGCAAAAAAATAATTGTCTTTCACATTGTACATCAAAATAGCACGACTGCGGGTTTTAAATAAATAATTAGATCTGTTTATATAATGCGATTTTATGGCGTGTTAAAAGACTCGAAGTTATACTGCCTGGTGGCCTAATTGGTAAGGCCGTCGTCTAGAAAACGGCAGATAAAAAGTCCTTCTTCAGCGCAGAAACTTTTAATTTATATCTGTGTTTTTAATTAACGATGGCATAGCAGAAAATAATAATTTTCATTAATTTCCCATCGTAAAGAACTTAATTATATATGTATATGTAATTATTAACATGTATACTATATTTTTTGTACACATTCCTATTGTATTTACGTGTCCTTCCAATTTCTGTGAAAATTATAATTACTTCATTAATAATTCTTACATAAATATCGTAAAGTTTTCTGATAGAGATATCCAGCAATCAATATCCAAAGTAAAGAATAATTATACATACTTCTGGTGATGATTGAGTTTGACTTTATTAGTGTCGTATTAACCCGTCGGTTGGTGAAGTTGTTTGGGTTGTCCCAAATTCATCTCTCCCTCAAATACGGAAAATGGCGCGCATTGTGCTAGTATATAAGTTTGGGAATTCTCCAAACCTGTCCAATAATACTAGCGGCAAAGGAAGAAAAACTAATTTAAGTAGACAATAATTAACGAACGACGAGAATATGAGATCGTTATGCAAGAATCATCATTGGTTTGCTTCTTGATATCCAAGGCGAACACGACGACTGCAGCTTTCTAAATGCCTTAATATATCAAGTATGCTAAGAATTAACAGTCCTACTACATAGACAGGAATCTTTATAGATAATACCTTGGAATCATAAAGCAATGAACATCGTCTTGATTTTTGACCTTCAAACGAGATTTTTTGGATTTCCTTCATCGTTCTGAAAACACCACTTTTCATTACCAGTTACATCATTTTGCATTGTCAATTTGTAACATACATTATTCAATTGTCATATTAAATACATATATTAACTTTGACAAAGTATTCGAAATCGTCTATATATTAATATCTATCCTCGTAAAAAGTCCTACATTATACTTTTTATACGATTTCACTGAAAAGTGGTCTACAGTCCACCAATTTGCGGAACTTTATTCAAACCTGGCTTCGAGCTCTATATTCGCGAAAACTAATGTGTTGTATATGGATTTTTATAAAGCTTTTAACACCTTGATCACCCTCTTATTTCGTCTAAATTGAATTCGCTTGGATTCAGCATGTTTCTTACCTAATTTTTTGTCTTACCTTTTAGAGAGGCGTCAATATGTATTTTGTAATTAGCATAAAACTGATAAATATATCGCTTCCTGGGACTTTCGTCAAGGTTATAATCTTGGACCGCTATTGCTTATTATGCTTATTTACAACATTATGAGATTACTTGTTCTGGGTAGTATCAAGGCTTGAAGATTGCAACCGATCATAAAGTGACATAGAAGGTAGTTTTCGATGGTGTGTGAATCTATATATAATAATGTTTACTCGTCAATCAGTTCCTACAATATTCGAATCTTACACAATAAAGCTTATAATCTAATGATCAAGAGCTGAAGTGTATTGTTTGATGCTAAGCTTACCCTTGCACAACGATGGCTTAGTTACTATCCCAGAAGGTCACTTTCTAATATATTGGGCTTTAAGAATCTTAATAATCTCATTTGAAATACGCTGTCGTCATTTGTAATCCTTGCCATTTAACATATAAAAGATAACTAGATTAGGTACAATAAAATTTGTAAAATTTCTTTCTTGATTGTGTTTATCCAGGAAGGATATGTGTCCTATGCTATTTGAGCAGTTACATTTTCCTATTCCGCAATTTGTAACTTTGATGCATTCTATCTGCAACTTTCAAGTATAAATGTGTTAAAGGAATCTTCTATGTAATGTTTTCTCACGTTCACTTTACTTTGTCTCACTACATTTTTAGGTCTCAGTAGTAAGGTTCGACATATTGTTCCTCTCGCTTATAATATTTGTAATTACGTTTAATACTTATTTGTCGTTTAAGCAAGCAGAGTAAAATTATGGGCTTTTTATGATGCTAAACTGAAAAATTCAAATTATAACCGCATTTTACATCGTATAATCGATCTCATTCTCTCCGATAATAATAATAATAATAATATTTTTATTGTCCAACAGACAAGCCATTTAAAGGACAAATCAAAAACATTAGGTACAGTGTACAAGTATTAAATAAACTAACTTAAATATATATGAAAATTAAAACATACAATAATAATAAATGAAAAACTAAGAACTTAAGTATATATTTATAGGTAAAAAAGAAAAAAAAAAACTGAGACGAAACCGAAGTTGTGCGACAAACTCTTCAACCACCGATATTATTTCCTATAGAAGGGATCTGGAAACAATCTATTCGCATTGCTGCATACGTAAGTAAGCGGAGCTTTCAATAGAACATTAGTCTTGGCCCTCGGAAGAGCGAAGAAATCAAAAGACCGAGTGGAATGAGATGGAACCAATAGACCAACCTGAGACAGTACAGATAGGGCATCCACACTATTGTTAAACAAGTTAACAAGAAATTTCGCACGAGTAGCATCGCTACGACGAGACAGAGATTGAAAGCAATGTCTAACCATTAGCGCTTCATAATTATGGTAACTCCCCTCAGTGAGTATGTACCGTCAAGCTGGTAAGACAAATGCTTTAGAAATCTTTTCTGGATTCTCTCCAGAAACAAACTCTGATAAATATAGCACGGATACCATACCACCGAGGCAAACTCAAGCTTGGTCTGAACAAAATCATAATATAATATAATATTATATTAATATTTGAGGAGGTGCCATCAACAGTAGACCAGGAGGATAGTGAATTCTAGTAGGTTATTAAATGCATATAATTATGCGCTTTCTATAGTTCTAAACTGAAAAATTTTAAACACTTTTTACATAGTATCTGTAATGTAGAAATCTTTGAAAAAATTGCTGTTCTTAGCGCGGGAATCGAACCCGCGATCTCATTCTCTCCGAGAAGTGTCATCACCATTGGACTATGGAAACAGTGACTATTCGAGTCCCGCACATGCAGCAATTTTTTCAAAAATTTCTGTATTACATATACGATGTAAAAAGCGGTTAAAATGAGAATTTTTCAATGTACGAAGTGGTAAATTTTTATAAGATTTCTTTCTTCTTTCTTAATTGTATGCTTGTTTGTATTATTATATATTTTATATTGTTAAATTGCCCTTTAATTTGAATTTAGTTCCTCTCGCGCTTATAATACTTATTATATATTATATTTATCATGTTGTTCATAATTTATCTATTTAACCGTTTGTAATTAACTTTTGTTTACTTATTAGTGCAGTCTTTCGGATTGAAATTTAATTTCTGATTGTGACTGTTTGAAACAGCGTAACAATCATGTCATAATACATAAGTAGACACAAAAAAACAATCACTTTTGAAAGTAAATTTTGAGTTACATACCAAAAACGACATTTTTATGATGGCTAATATCTCGGGAACAGAAAGAGGTAGAAAGTTCCGGTCTGAGCGAGCGTAACAATCATGTCATGATACTTAAGTAGATACCAAAAAAACAACCACTTTTGAAAGTAAGTTTCGCAATTACTAACCAAAAATTTGCAATTTCCTACAAACTATTGCTAACATCTCGGGAATGAAAAGAGATAAAACGTTCTGGTTTGAAGCAGCGTAACAATCATATCGTAATACATAAGTAGACACCAAAAAAAACAATAACTTTTGAAAGTACCACAAAATGGTATACTTCATCATTACTTAAGAAGTTAAAGGCAGAAATTGTAGAAAAACGGCCACCTTTAAAGAAAAGGAAAGTTTCGTTCAATAATAAAACGCACACTCAATGGTTGCCATGGGAAATATTCACGAATTGGGGTTCGAATTTCACGAATCTTCATTACACACCATATTCACTAGATCTAGCACCCAGCGCCTTTTTTGTTTCCTAGGCTCAAAGTTTCGCTCGAATGATATTTTCATCGAATGAGAAGACCATAATATTCGTAAACGCCTATTTTGTAGTACAAGATGCTAACTACTATTTAAATGGATTAAAGAGATGGAAGAATCGCCGGGAAAAGTAAATAGACTTACAAGGAGATTGTGTTCAAAAATAAATCAGAATAAATACTCATTTTTATTGAGAGAGACTTTATAGAGTACAGAATAACGATGCATTATTCTGTGCTCTATAAAGTATCTCTCGACAAAAATTAGTATTGAGGTAGTGAAATTTTGAGCCTAGGAAACAAAAAAGGCGCTGGGTGCTAGATTTAGTGAATATGGTGAGTTGCAAAAAAATTCGAACCCCAATTCGTGAATATTTCCTAAGACGACCATTGAAGTGTGCGTTTTATGGTTGAACAAAACTTTCCTTTTGTTCAAAGGTGGCTGTTTTTCTACAACTTCTGCCTCTAGCTTCTTAAGTAAT
This sequence comes from Dermolepida albohirtum, assembly GCA_031893035.1. Lineage (NCBI taxonomy): Eukaryota > Metazoa > Arthropoda > Insecta > Coleoptera > Scarabaeidae > Dermolepida > Dermolepida albohirtum. The sequence goes on along the minus strand of JAVIWB010006894.1, from coordinate 38,508 downwards.
GATGCTTAATATGTCCCCGTTATTTTTTCTTTTTCAAGATGGTCGCTTAATATTCTATAAAACAATAGCCATCACTTTTATCCACAGTTATTAACCAAAACTCCGACTCGTTCCGCTTAAACTGCTATACTTTTCATTAGAATATGTTTTTCGTTCTGAGTGAACAGACGCGGCACTTAGCGCTCGATTAGCTCGTTCACGCTCAAATCTTCAGTCAATATATAATAAATATTGTAATTCAATGGTCTTCTAGCATCATTTTGTGGACCTTTCTCATATTGTTTGCTGTGTATTAGTAAGGGTTGCGGTTTTTGGCCGTTCTGAACCTTTACCTTTAACTAAGCTGCTATAACCAGGCTTAATTTCAGCTGCGGCTAATAATGGTGCAGAATCCATATAAAGAGTGTCAATTTTGGTTTTCATTTGCGTAGGCATATTGCTTTTCAAAGACGAGAATTTACTGACGGCTCGATATTAAACTTTTACATTTTTACGGAAACATAAACATCAACTGATACAAGTGACTGTTACACAACAACTGAGTGTCCGATATGGCACATTTTCAGAAGTATATTTCAACGCATGTGCACTTGTATTACCAGAATATTTTTGACGAGTAACGCCATCTCCATGCTGAGGCTTGCAAATTTTCAGACTACCTTCGTAAATACATTTCTAAGAAAAAAAACTTCAACTATTCACGAACAAATGATTACAGTGTATGCCATATTTGTATCGGATTGAAATATTGATCAACGTAGCTTCGGTAGAGTCATGAAACTATTGAAAACTCAGGATCTTTTAGGACCAAGCTGGAGTTATTCTTGTTAAATACATGCCAAAGGAGACTGCAATAACAGCAGTTACCTATAGTAGTACATACAAAATTACGAATTAAATATTGTTATTGATCAAAAATGTTAAAGTTTGCGTCATAAAGAAGTTTATAAAGTAGTCAAAATCCAACCCATTCTTCACAAATACAGCTGATTTTTTGAGCTGATCACCCATCATATAGTATGTATTTGACTGCGTCCGACTTCTTTTTATTTACAAGTTTGAAAAAGCACTTCAGTAAACGTTATTGTACAAACAATAATTAATCAAAAGAGGAGATTGGTACCTATTCGGAACACTAACAGAAACATTTTTTTTAAATAAAATAAAGTCGTTATAGGACAGCTGGCGCAAGTGCTTCGAAATTAAAGAAGATTACGTTGACAAATAACATTATTAAAAGAATGAGAAGTATTTTGTTTCGTTATTAGTGAGAAAACTTTTCTAGTTAACCTTGTATGTAAATATTTTCAAACTTAATAATTTTATACTGTAAATATATGTACATAAGCAGATTATAAAGACAAAAATCTTTTCATTGCAATTCAAACAAGAAGCGAAAGTTTGTATGACCTTCAATTCTTACTCAAATAAATACATATTTAGTTAGTGCTTTAACAGAATATAAGTATTTTATAGCAATGATGAAAGTTGTAAGTTGTTTAGTATTATTAGACTGGCAAATAATAAAACCAAATTATATATTTCATTATATTACTAACTAGTATAATAATGTAGCTAAAGCATCTATAAAGTACCAGGTCTACCGAAAAGTCATTACTGGTTTTTTCGTAAAAAAATTACATAATTTCAAGAAAATAGAAAAATGTATTTATTGGAAGTATTGACCATTTGATTCTACACATCCTGCCCATCTTTCAGGAACTTTATGGATGCCATCCTAAAAAAAACTGTTTGTCCTTTGAGCAAAAGCATTCATCTTAGTATTGGCGAAGTGCTGCTCTGCAAGCGCGTATTCCATTGATACGAAAAGGTGATAGTTGGATGGGGCAAGGTCTGAAGAGTACGGTAGATAAGATATTATGTCCCATCCAAGTGCCTTCAACGCTTCCTTGACCGGTTTTCCTGTATGAGACGGCTCGTTATCTTGCTGTAAAATCACTCTACCGTGTCTTCAGGCCCATTCTGGACGTTTTTCTATCAATGCATTGTTCGAATTGATAACTTGTTGTCGGTAGCGATAAGTATCAACTGCTTCACTAGACTTCAATAGTTCGTGATACATCCCTCTGGTTCCACTAAACAACGCATTGTCTTGCGACCAAATCGATTTAGCCTTGTAGTCGATGAGCCGGCTTCGCCAGGTAATAACCATGATTTTTTGCACTTGGGGTTTTCGAATTTCGAAATAAATCCATTTTTTATCACTTGTCACTATTCGATGCAGAAATGACTTCCGATCATACCTTTGAAGTAATATTTCATAGACGAATTTTAAATTTTCCATTTGCCTGTTATTCAAATGATGTGGCACGTATTTTCCCATCTTTTAGATTTTTCCCATTGCTCGTAATCGGTTGCTAATCTGTTTCACCACATTTAACGCTTCTGCCAATTATTTTTGAGTTTGGGTTGGGTCTTCATCCAATAACTTCTGCAGTTTCGTATCTTCAAACTTTTTCGGTTTACTAGAACGTTCTTCGTCTTGCACATCTAAATTACCACTTTTGAATTGTTTAAACCAGACCGTACGTTACCACACGAAAGTGAAATGTTACATGAAGTATACAATACAGAAACAATTGGCATAAGAAAGTAGTTTTAAATTTCATGCATATTAATTATAAAAAATAATAATATAAGGATTACAATTAAATATTACAGCACGTATGAATTCTAAATAAAAACGTAAAAGAAAAGCTTGCGTTAATTTGTATTCATTAAAATAATCCTTTCATAATAGTTTACATATACGGTAGATATCATTTCGGTTAATAAGAAGATACACGCATATGTTAGTTTTATCATAAAATACACTGTCTGGGAATTGAATTAGAGCCATGTTTGTGTTTAAATATGTTTCAAATTTTCTATTGGAAACTGATTCAGTTATTCGAAGAGGATTTATTTCAAGATAAAAGCAACCATTATATTTCTAGAAAAATCTCCTTATTATTGGTTTTGGGTCACGCATGATATATACTAATATGGTCTAAACACAGATAATAGAATATGCGAAAGCACTGGCAATCCAATTTTAGATCGGATTTGTACGTGGTCATGTTAAGAAATGTATTAGGGTGTTTCGATAATATAATGTGAATTTTATTATTAGCTTAATTCTTTAGCTTTGTAATATATTCAAAATAGGAAAAGTGAAAGATACTAAGTGGCACTGATAAAGTTGAAATAGAGAGTTTATTAAGAACAGGCATGTATTCGAATCGACAAATTGCAATAATGCAAAAAGTTTCCTAGCAAGCAGTCGACCAGATATCTGCATTAATTCGGGAAAATATTCCATCAACATTGAGCGGTCGCAGTCATTGACATAGTGTTCGTAAAACTACCGAGAGAAACGATCGATTAATTGTAGAAACAGCACTCGTAAATACACAATCTTCTTCTAGAGAGTCGCTAGATAAATTATTGTACGATTGTACGCTGACGGATTCAAATGTTGCAGTTCAGCCAAAGAAGTCTAAGTTAACACCAAAAATGAAGAAAGCACGCCTGCAATGGACAAAAAAGCATATAAATTTTACGGTTGAAGATAGGAAAAAGGTAAATGAGTACAAATTTTGTCATTAGTGAATCATTTTTTAAACGTATCAATTTAAGTCACATTCTCTTTGCAACAGATGATCTTCAACGATGAATTCTGATTTAAGGTAATGACGGAGAGTGTTAATTTCGTTAGGTGGAGACCCAAGGAACGTTAGAGTGACGAAGTTATAGGTAAAGAAATTAAACACCCACCATCAGTCATGGTCTGGTCATGTATAACCGCGAATGGCACCGTACCTCTGTATTTTGTGAACCATAAATCAAGTGCCACATGGAAAAGTTGTTGAAAGTGTATTTTTGCTTTTCCTAAATTTACTAAATGAAGAAGAACTGCACACCTTTATGCAGCATAAAGCACCGTGTCATACAACGAAATCGATAAAGAATCTGTTTCAGGAGCATAACATACCACCTTTGCACGGTCCGGAAAGTTATTCGATCTAAATCCTATCGAAAATGTATGAAGTATCTTGAAAAATTTGTTATACTCATCCCAGAAAGAAATGGTAAAAATTAGGATTTCCACAGTCATCATAAATCCCAATTTAAAACATAGTAAGATCTATTGAGCTTCATCGTTATTTATGTCCGTACAATCGTCTTTAAATCGTTTATACCACTTATACAAACTCGTACGTGATAAACACGTATCGCTATACACTTGTTTCATTAAATTAAACGTTTCAGTAAACGATTTACCGAGTTTATAACAGAACTCGATGTTCATTTTTTATTCAAAATTCATTTATCGATCAATGCCAAATACATACTGTTACTTTGTGCGCAATTTCTCTGCTTCTAATGATGCAAATGTCATATTACTTTGACATAACATTGATGAAAGATTTACTTTACCGTCGCATATATTTCTTTTAATAGGTAACGCCACAAAGAATTACTATTTAAAAAAGTTTGGTGTTCTCTGCGACAGACTGTGTATTGAGTCAATTGACGCCATAATCCATTTTCAAATTATGTTTCTTGACGAGTTTTTTAACCTGATTGCAGAAAGATCATTTTTGTCCAGAAATTTTGTTATTTTGATGTGTTCCTAACAAATATTTGAATACAACATAAACTTATTTAAAACTATACGATGAGCGATGACTTCGTAGAAGTACAAAATAATAATTTGCCAAACGTTGACTCATGTCCATATGATATGTAGATGGAACTTATTAGTACAAATAATTGTTTCAACGTCGCCTAAATTGAAGTAGTTAAACTCAAATCGTTAGTAAATTTAGGTAAGAATTATATAATTTAATAGCAGCGTATTAGTTTTTGTGATACCCGCACTTGTAATTAGTGAAATACGAAATTTACAACTGTAAGTGTCAAAGGAAACATTTTCATTTTTCTGTGCATGAGGCATACCGAAACTTACTTCTTTTATATTAATATATATATATATATATATATATATATATATATATATATAGTCCTGCCATAAGTATTGATACAAGTGTAAACGCACCTTTTTGCAGATGATAACTTGAAAGCACAAAAATTTTATGTTGGCAGTTCTGACATTTGATATATGCTTTACAAAAGTGCCGAACAATTTCACTATAGCGTGAGTCGTCATTATGGAATGGTCGGATAAAGAGAGCCGTATTGCGACTATTGCAAATTTTATGTTGGCAGTTCTGACATTTGATATATGCTTTACAAAAGTGCCGAACAATTTCACTATAGCGTGAGTCGTCATTATGGAATGGTCGGATAAAGAGAGCCGTATTGCGACCATTGCAAATTTTATGTTGGCAGTTCTGACCTTTGATATATGCTTTACAAAAGTGCCGAACAATTTCACTATAGCGTGAGTCGTCATTATGGAATGGTCGGATAAAGAGAGCCGTATTGCGACTACTGCACTTCATAAGTGTGGAATAAAAAGAGCCCGTATTTTTGATTTATTGAAACCGTTAAATATTACGCGCCCGCGCCCGCTCACAAGGCCAAAATAACTCAGCAATGGCTTGAAAATGATGTACCTGAGTTTATTAGTACTGACTATTGGCCGTCAGCAAGCCCAGACCTAAATCCGCTCGACTACAAACTGTGGTCAGTATTAGAGGGCATGGTCTGTAGAAGACCCCATCGCAACCTGGAATCATTGAAGCAAGCGTTAACAGAAGCAGTCGACAATTTTCCCGTGGATATCGTCTGTACAGCGATTGATGAGTGGCCCTGTAGACTTCGGCGTTGTATCAAGGCAAATGGCGGCCATTGCGAGTAATTTGCATTGTATTTTGTAGCTTACTATTGCCAAAATAAACTATCAAAAAATAATTTAAATTCAACTTGCAGTTTTCTTTTTGTACTTAAAAGCCTTTATATCAGTATTTATGGCAGGACTAGGTATATATAAGTAAATTATAACCTTTTTGAAATGATTAGCTTCAGGAAAAACAGTAAAGTGGGTAATATATCACCTTACTGTTATTCCTGAAGCTAATCATTTCAAAAAGGTTGTAATTTACTTCGTAAGTTAACAATAACGCACACCGCCAATAAAAATGTACATGTATTGTTCTGCACTACAACTACTTCAAAGTTGTTTAGAAGTGGAGTTCAAAATTCTATCTTTGAAAATGCATTTTTCACAGAAACTACAATTATTTAACAAGTTCATATATACGGTATTCCAATTTTACTGAAAATAAAAATAATGTGTGATCCCTATTATGTCTATATCAATAAGTCCGAGCACAGTACACTTTAGTGTACTTTGCAATTGTAGTTAAATTAAATTTGTTATACTTATTCTTTAAAAACTATTATAAAGTATCCAATCTAGGCGATCAAAATGTTACTTTCAAAACGGATTATTTTTAAGGAACTCTTGAAAAGTTACATTGTAATTTATTTAAATACGTTAATCGTCCGAAAGGTATTTTGCTGCATATGTAAAGCCGCGCTAGTGAAAGTTATTGAAAATCACTTTCTCCTATCTACTTTTACTGTACCAATATCTGTTAATGATTGTAACCAAAGCTCTTAATAAGGTTTCCTTTATCTTGTAGATTTGATATAGCGTTGTTACCATTAAAGCAAAAATGCAGAAAAAGCATCAATTTCAATTAACCTTTTGAAATAAAAATCTGTTTCCATAATGAGATTTATGGTGTAATTAAAGAATCGAATCTCACAGTTCTTGGTAGCTCAATGGTAAAGCATCCATCCCGCAAGCCGATTATGGGGTTCGATTCCTCATCGAAGGACAAACGTTTTCACTAATTTTGTCATGACATGATAAAAGGAAAATCACGAGTTTTTACTAATTCACATCGTAGAATGAAAGTAATTGTGTATATATATATATATATATATATATATATGCATGTATATATTCAATTGCATATGTATTTACAAGTATTTACTACGGGCTTTCAATTAAAGGTCTGTTTCCCTAATGAAATTTATACCGTAATTAGAGAATCGAATCAATGGTAGAACAGTCACTAGGCAAGCGGTCAACTAAGGTTCGGTTCCTCATCGAATAGAAAAGTTTTTCATTAAGTTTTGGCATAATTATATCGATGCAATAAGCAGAAAATTAGTTTCATTTTCATAATTGCGTACATACATATTCACATGTGCACATATATTCAATTGCATCTGAATTTAATACCGACTGCGAGGTTTAGTTTCTTAAAACACTTGATTTATCATTTTGAATAAGGCCTCGGATTTTTCTTTGCTCGGTTTCTGGACGGAACCCCCAAAAACTCGCATGGTGGTTTAGACACATTGATAAGTTCGTTATTTTACAATATGTCCACGGTTTTCTGAATAATTTCCTTTCTTCTCCCAGACAACATGGTGAACCGTCGTACTGAGGATTTATTAGAATATTCTATTTGTCGCAAAGAATTGGTGTATGTAGAAACATACACCAGTAGAATAACTTTTCTCACCATAATCCTACATAAAACATTGTGACATAACCTCCTTAGCACAAAAAGTGCTCTCCGTGTCTGATTTATTATCTCAAGAATTTAACTAAGATATATATACGAGGTCAGGCAATTAAATAGCGAAACTGCTAAAAGCTAACTCACAGATAGGGCACTATTTTTGCACAAACTTTTTTCATGTTTAATTCATCATAGAATCATCATATAGAAATAATATACTGTTTCTTTGTTAATGTTTGCCATATTGGCAATCATCCGAATGCTCAAATATCCGTCTTTCCGCACAATTTCATGAATATTCTGAACGTTCCCTTCAGTTTTTGCAATCACAGATCGACCAGGACGTTCATCATCTTCGACCCCTTCCTGACCTTTAGAAAACCATTTGTGCCATTCAAAAACTCGCGCACGTGACATAACATTATCACCAAACACCTTCTTTAACATTCGTACACATTCTGTTGGCGTTTTTTTAATTTGACCAGGAATTTCAAGTTAATTCGCTGCTCGATTTTTATGTCAACTATTATCACGGCACTATAAAGTAACAGTGTTCTCTACAATTCAAGCTCGAAAGTAAACTAAAGCAGACAGAGAAATGAAACTACGTAATGTTACCTGGGAAGTATCAAGGTCAATGACATTCCACTTACAGCCCCGTTCGATGCGGCTGCGCGATGGAAAGAGAGCAGCCTCGATATTTAATTGCCATACCTCGTATAGTATTACTGAATAACTATATTAGTAAAATCTGTAAAATGTAGCTTCAAAAGCATCTTTAATCTCAGTTCTCTATTATCGAACTCCTTCTTGCCTCCTTGTTAAAGACCACGCATCTAGAAATTCATAATGTTTACAGGATTCCAGCATTGGTGAAAGAAAACGTTTGCTTGATATTTTTATTGTTGAACACGGCCGTTCTGGTAAGGAGTTGTACACTAAATACATTCTAAAAATTTGGTATCGAATTTATTTCGATTCTATCTAGATTCTACTTTTATTATGCTAGACGCAAGGACCGGAAATCCATAGAAATCCTAAAGTTTACTACCGATCTTAACAAACTTATCCTGAACAAACGTCTAGGTCCAGTGCAACAACAGGAGTTCTGAAGACGTTCATAAAAGTGGACGTAATATTGACAGAAAAACAAGCGGTATAAAAGACACAGTTACAACCTGGAAACAGTGTAGAAAGTTTTAAATATCGCTAAGCTCTTGGTGAAATATATTAACACAGTTGAAATAATTGTTTTAAACTCTTCGTTTCATTATTAGGGGATTTAAAAACAATAGTCAGTTAAAATAAATGAAATAGTAAACGAAGTGCTAGATTTTATTGTTTTAAGTATTATTACTATTTATTTTAAATCTAGGAATCGAAATATGTATGTACTTCAATTAGAAAAAGAGCTATTAATTTCGTATACGTATAATATTCGGTTTATATTAGGTTGTAAAAGTTGTAATTAACTGGTAGATTTTAAAAACTATCCTGAGTGTTGCTTCTTAAATTATTCTTTTCTAATTACCTCCGATTCTACTTCATCTATATAAGAGATAAATTATATTTTCATAAACAACTTTATGGTCCTACTACGTATAACGTTAGAAACTATAACCATCTTAAAATTAACTTTTGTTAAACAAAGTAAAACGAACTATTAAAATTAGGTCATTAATTGCTAGACAATAAAAATAGAAATAACTTAATGAACTAATTCACTTAGAAACACTTCTTTAAGTTAAAATCTATGTGAAAGTCGATATTTACTCTTTGATAGAATCGAAATAAGTGAAATCTAAACCTCTGAATAGCAAAAGAAGTCAGTCTCTCCAAAGAAGAGAAATCTTTCGCAAAACTAGGCGAAAATGAAACAAAAATACGTTATCAAATAAAACACACTCGAAACAAGTGCACTCTTATCACGGCATGTCAATCAAAGTAAGAATAAGAGGAAACTCCGCCCATACAGATAATTCTATATCAGCCAGTAGCAGTCAGAGGTGGGGCTCGTCGTCCAATATGGCGTGATGTGACGCTCGATGTGCCACCAGACGCTGTCGACGTTCACTTGCCGACGCTTGACTGTTGTTTCGATTGATTTATAAATACTATTTTTCATTATCTATTCATCTTTTCTTTTACATAATCATGTGCACTGTGAACGTATTGTGAATTCGATTTTGTAATATTGTATTTCTAGATATTGATTACTAAAGGGGTAGGTACAGAATTGCTTGAATAATCTTCTTTATCTAAAATTAGTTGTAATGAAAATAAAAACTTTATTAATATTTTTCCCATAATCAAGTAATTTATGCATTTCGATTAGTGTTAGTACAAAGAGTATTTATCTGTACTATATATCGTAGCTATTTAATATTGAAAGATAGAGAAAATATCATTGTCCTGTATATAAGTAAGGCATGTCGATACTATACTTTGTCAACTAGAAATTCCTAATTGTTCAATAAGTGTTATCAATTAGAGCTGTTAATGTTCTAGTGGTGGCTTATAAGAGGTACTAAATTTAGAGTTTCTGCGAGTATGAGAGCAATTATATTTTTAGAACTGTATTTATTGCCCTTAAACGTAAAAGTTGATAAATAGGGACGCATTTATGTAGATAGGGTTAGTTCAGATCGTTTTAACTAGCTTAAATCGTACATTCTTTTACATATGTGGTGCTTTTTATTCCAGCCTCAAAAGGCCGGTCAGCAATAATCACATTAACTTTTGTTGGCAAGTATCAAGAAGAGTTCCGGTAACAACAATTAATACATATAAATCCATGTATATACTTAGGCATATTTATACTTTAAAAAATTAATATAGAATCATATACAGTCACTTTACATCCATATTCTTACAGCAGGCGAAGCTAAATGACATAATATCAATAAATGTGTCAATCATTATCACTGCTACAATAACTACAATGTTTTTATTTCCTATTATTAATAATAATTAATTACGATTTCATTTATTTAAGCTCATTACAACAGTAATAAATAATAAAATAGGAAGGTAATTGCATATAAATACATATACTTTCGCAACAGCTAGTTATTTACTCCGATAACTTTAGTACTTCTTGAGATGCTCTGCTCTATTGACAAATTCTTCTATACAGTCAGTTAGGCATGGATTTCACCATTCCTGCCGTTCCCGAGGAAATATATAAGTTTATTTTTATGCTAGTCCACAGACTTTTAATAATTGTATCCATAGCTTTGAGGGATAATCCTTTAACAACCATTCACGAATTATTCTCGCTTTGTGTTAAGGGTCGTTACATTAATAAAATATGAAATCGTTAAGTCATTCTCCACTTGGTTTTAAATTTTGCCTTAAAACATTTGCATACTGAAATTTGTCCTTTATACTTTCCACAAAGTATAGATTATCAACCCCAGGAGGAGAGAAACACCCCTACACCTTACCGAACTGCTCCAGTCTTTTATCGTATGCTAAAGATTCTTTGTATCTAAGCTAGTATGGGGCTTATTCCATACAATTTGCCATTCAACTGCTTGAAATTAATAAGTAACCAAAAAACGTGTGCACATTTTAAATGTGTCTTCGCAAATTCTAATAATTTCTGTCTCTTTACTTTGCTCGCAAATGATTTCTATCTGACAATTCTTCAAATAAAATTAATTAAACACGAATGATGACAGAACTATTCTATCTTTCTTATTTCAATTTCTAACTTGGCGATTTTCACATTTATTGGTGCATATTTTCTCCTTTTAATATTTTACGTTCATGGTGGTCAGTTAATAGGTTTCGACTTTGATTTCGAGATCTGCTTGTGTCCTACTTTCGATTCTATACCTTTTAATAACATATTGCATTCTTTGAGTTACTCCATTTTACAATATTACTTATTTTTTATAAGTTTTTCCATTCTCAGTTGTTAATTACTGATATTGTGTATTTCGATAGATGTGTGTTTCGTCTAGCGTCTCATTCCATTAAATATTGAACTAATCCTCGCCCTAACACGTGCCATGCACAACTTAATCGTAAAAATAATAATAATAATAATAATAATCACTAAACATGTAAGACTAAAAAATAAAAATCTATTTTGTGCCTACATCGATTATCAAAAGTCCTTTGACTCTATATGACATAGTTGGCTCTTGCGTATTCTTGAGATTTAGAAGATATATATTTCACTTATAACGTTCCTTAAGTATATTTATGAGTTCGTGGCGAACGTCCTTACACATAAACACACAATCAGGTACTCTGCAAACAAAACAAATAACAATAAAGCGGTATATTTCAAGAAAATACATTAAGTGCTCTTTGTCTTTACATTGCGCTTATCTTTTTATCAAACATATTAAACGCAGCACAACAAGGTTATAGAATAAACTACCATTGTCAACCCCATAAATCACCTTTCTATACATGGATGATTTAAAAATCACAAGCACATATCAACAATTTCACTCATTACTAGATACAAAAAATCTTTAGCTCTGACGTTAAAATGACGTTGGGATTGGGTAAATGTGAAACATGCTCCATAATTAAAGGTAAAACATAAGAACATGAAGGATGTAGTGGTCTAGAAGAAGAACTTCAACAAGAAGAAGCATACAAATATCTTGACGTAGCACAAAATTCTTTTATTAAGCATACAGTAGCTAAAACACAAGTTTAAGAAAATTTAGAAAACGCCTGCAAAAGATTTTTAATATTTAGTTAAACGCTAAAAATATAACTAAACCAATTAACACATATGCTATCCCACTTTTGATTTACTTATTTGATTTCGTAAAATGGTCAGACACAGACACACAACCACCAAATACACATCTGCATTTAGTTCGAGCAATATGATTCGACCGCGGATCCAAGTGCGACACTGTGAATGTTTTGCTGATAATCGCGACTTAGTTGTCGAAAGACGTATGCAGAATACGAACATTGATGCGGAAAGGGGTTTTATTTACCTTTTTTGATTAATAAAAAAACAATGGTAAATGGACTCCTATTAAAGTGCCACTCATTGTATCTGTTATCCCTATACATACGTGTAATGATTACGAAACTAAAAAAGCTGAAGCTAAATCTGTGCAAGAAGGAATACCGTTTTTGTAGCTCCTATAAAAGTCTTTGTACCTTTGCCAGGTGATGACCATGCGCTTAGGGTTATCGAAATAAATTCATTTTTCATCACCCGTCACTATTCGATGCAGAAATTACTTCCGATCATATCTTTGAAGCAGCATTTCGCAGACGATTTTTCGATTTTCTATTTGCCTGTCATTAAATTGATGTAGCACCCATTTTTCCATCTTTTGGATTTTTCCCATTGCTGACCGTAAGTTTCTACCAGCAAACGATGATCTTCAGCGATTTCTTTCTTTTGACTAAATGGGTAAGTAATGCGTGCCACAAATGCCCTTTTTCAGGCACGAAACTCGACGTTATCAAAGAGGTATATAACTATGACAGTGTTACTTTCGCAAAATATAACATATATGGCTTTACAGCCTTGTATCAGAAGAATAAAATGTGTCAAATCATAACATTGCATACTTAAGCCTAGCGACATCTGTTAGAAAAACTGGTAATGACTTTCCGGTACAACTGGCATACATATGTCATCAACGTCATTACATGTATATGTTCTTAATTTAATGGCAAGGGACTGTATCTAACCCATCAATAATTATTTACTCAAAGTATAGGGCTTTTAATGTAGAGCGATCACTGAAAAGTATAAAATTAAAAAGATCTAAGTGCTAAAATCAACATTTCCAGTAAAACGTTTCTCTTTTGTATAAAACTACTTGCAATATTTCAAGATATTTTTATTACTTCCTTATAATAACACCAAAAATCAAAAATTATGAACAAAAATTAAATTTACATACATGCGAACACTTTAGTAACAACATAATTTAAGGCCAAGATTTCAAGAAGAGGTCCAGGTAAATCATTGTTTTAGAATTGATAAAACTGTTTATGATTTTGCGCCTTCAAGAAGCCGATTATAGTTCTCTAACTTTATTTCTTATCTGCGCTATTATGCAGGAGATACTATCTTACCAAACTCATTTTTCTTCTCTTTTTTAAAACATTTAATTCAGTCTACTTCTCCATTTCGTTGAAAGTTTGCCGAATATGAATCGTAATTGGCTTGTTTTTGTAATTTTAATCCAGGAAGTTTTGTTTATGTTCAGTCTTGTTGTATTTAGTAAAACTTCAACCGCCGCTTTTCAGTCAAGAAACTCTTCAGGGCACATCGTAACCACAATAAAAAGATTATCATGTTTAGTCTTCTTAATCATATAAATTACTCAGTAAATATGCTTTTGTTAATCTCTTCGTTTTCTTGACAAGGACAAAATCTGAAGGTAATTACCTTCAACTAGAAATTTGTGATCTATACTTCAAGTATGCCATCTTGTACTAACTACATTAAAGCGGCAATATCATTTTACTTTTGTTCTCTCCAATACAATAATCGGATCAAAGATTTAACATCTGTCTGTTATTTCGAAATGAAGAATCTTAAAAGCGGACTAATTAATTTCATTTCCTTCACGTCCAGTAATTGTCTTATGTCATAAACATACGAAAACCTTATTGGTGTCACTAATATGTATTTCAAGACCCAAACACGAAACTAAGATTGTAGATTGTAATACAAAAGTCGACGTATATTAAAATTGGTATGAAAGCCACTACATTCTAAATTTGTGCGTTCACTTCTTAAAATTGAAGAGGCAGCTCTAACAGTCTCTGGATCATTACGAATAGTTTCTGCGGAATGTATAATTCTATAAACAAGTCGTTTTCTGTTAACAAGTTATTTCACATAAATTAAATTGTTTAGTCTTCCCCATAAAAAATAATCTAAGGGATTTAAGCCTGGCAACTTCGGTGGCCAGGCAACTGCTGAACGTCTTCCAATCCACCGGTTCGTATAATTTGGATTGAACAATATTTTACATCAAAGTCCTCTATTCTCACTAATCAGCAATTAAATTCAATTCATGATGCGTAGTCGCAATATTTTAAAGCTTGTGTACAGGTAAGATATGGTACGGATACAAATCGAAATTGTGTGAAGTTCTCCATACTCTCATACGTCCGACGTTAAGTTTGTTGGCTATCCTTCAAACACTAGCAGAAAGTTGAGCGTCAACCATATTAAGTATTGCTTCTTCTTGAGTAAATTCTTATTGCACAGAACGTTCAGAAGTAGCTGCAGAAATACCGATAATTAGTGCAGTTCCATTAGTTGATATTATTATGTGTTGCATTCTTTCATATTTCTACTGATTTTGGAAGGTTATATTGTAGATAAGTCTTCTCAGCCGTAATTTTAATCCCCAACTTTGTAAATGTTTCTACCGCGTCACAAAGTCATCTAATTTGATAATCTTTGTAACTTATTTGATTTAGAATAATTTAATAAGACAAGTGCAACAATAAGTTTCTTAATTTACTCTTCTTAAATCTACCCTGTCCTATAACAGTTGATCAGGATGAGCACACCTTCTTCCTGAAGATGCGTATCATTCTAATTTATTAATAAATGTTGAATTTTGATAAGAACCTAGAAATAAACTTATTGCGTCAGCTGCTAATTTACACTATAATTTTCGTAAGGTCAACTATTTTAGTCTCTATTATGATATTCAGAAACCGGTCGTGCTGATGTAAATTTGGTTTTAGCCGACATAGACAGAATACTATATCAGACTCTGAATAAGTCAGTTCCACAATATTTTTCTCGCAAATCGCCTTATCTCATATGATCTTCCTCTAAAATTTTAAGGTACTTAGAACTAAAAGAATTTTACAGGAATAAATGGAAAAAAATGCGCAATTCCACGCTTCTAGTTGAACCATATGTTTATAGTTGAAGGATTCGCAGATTTTGAAAGAATAAAATTGCTTCTGATTATAGTTCTTGTTTATCTAATGTGGAAACTTTTGCTCAAATTAATCTTCGGAAGGTTTTTAATTTCACACGTTCAAGAAAGTCTTACCAGAATTCCCGAAAAGTTGTATCATTACACCACTACGTTCGTTGAGTTTGCACAGCATTTCTTTAACACCTTTACTTAGCCACCTGGAGAATAACCATTAATGTTCGGAAGAGCTCTGCTATATGTTTTAGCAGGTCTAGGAACAAACCCCAGATTCCAGAATTGCAGATAAACAACGTGATCATCCCATGGGAAGAGAAGATAACATACCTGGGGTTACCATGGACAAGAAATTGACTTGGAAACACTACACGGTAAACATAGGCAACAGAGGAATGATAGCCATGGTACAGATGCATCCGCTTCTCTACCACGCAAGTAAGCTAAACCTTAAGTTGAAGACGATGGTATACAAGGCCGCCATCAGACCGACCATAACGTATGCAGTGCCCGTCTGGGGATATGCTGCGAGGTCGTACATCAAGAGGATTCAGGTTATCCAAAATAAAACACTCAGAGTTATAACAGGTGCCCCTGGTACACTAGAAACTCCACTCTACATAACGACCTACAAATTCCTACAATTCCTGACTTTATTTTTGAGCTATCAAGAAGATACTTCTCAGAAATTCCGAGAATCTCAAGAATCCCCTGATTTCCGACGTAAACCTACAAGTATCCTCAGGCCCACATAAACGCGCACATACAGTCCTGACATAACACTAATGACACATACATATATATGACGACATTACTCACCACAAAACTTACTACAAAACACTATGCGTATTTTCCATAATTGTACAATTTATTGCTAATAAATTTTATTTCAGAAGTATTTATGAATATGTTTCAGGCAACCCAAGATTCCCAAAGGTTCCAACAGTTCATTTTACTTTAGTCTAGTATTAGTTTACTCTAGTCTAGTTTTATTTATGTTCATCTATGTTTCATGTGTTACCGAATAAAGATATTCTAGATGTTGTTTTATTAAACCCCCGACAGGTACAACTAGGATACAGGGTGAAGGACTAGGTTCAGTCTGAAGACACAATGGAACAGGCACATCCACTCTCTGAAAACAGATTACCTATATCTTTAGGAAACGCAATATCTCAATACCTACGCAAAGTATATGATTATGTTTTACTATTAGAGAGGCGTCAAATGAAGTCACTTACATCCAGAAAGGAAGCCCATACCGCACGTTTTTTATAGAAATTAATTTAGGGAGGAATTAACAGCCCTAAAATTTTATCTAGCGTCAATTTTCACATTCCTCGTTTTGCCGCTCGTTGAGTTACAACTTTTAACCTTCCAACAGCGAGAACGAACGTCTGGTGGAACTCTGCCCTAGCAAATACGTACCACTTCACTGGCCGTTGATACGAAGAATATTCTTTGACCGGTTTTATATTTTTTATTAGTATTTTTTTCCTGATATTATTGCAATATTATTTTTTTCACAATATCTGTGAATGTATATATGTATGTACTCGTAACTTTGTGTTTTTCTTGTAATTGGCATTTATATTCTTTTGGGTTAATAAACAATATTTTATTTTTATTATTACATTATTATTAATTTGTTATATCAAATACTTTCATTAATCATGTAAAGTTAATGTATAAGGAGCTCGACATGCACTATTTGTAAAAAAGAATGTTGGCAATCCTTTTATGTACCACATATCAAAAAAACATTTCGAGGAAAGAGACGATAAAGCTACTGAAGATATGTACATAGAGATTAATCAATTTCACTCGTGAAAATTAACATATAGTTTCAACAAATATTTGAATTAACACATGGATCAATAAGTCCCGAGACTAACCCATAGATGGCGCTCGTAGTAAACCAGTAACCACGTCTTTCTAGAGTACTAACCTTTGCTTGGAACGTGTCAAAATTTTAAGTCGATCGGACCAGAAACAGCTGAGTTATCGAGGTTGGAGTAAAGTCGTTTTGTAGTTTGTTTAAACAATGGAAAAAACCGAGTTTCGTGTTCTGATAAAACATTGTTTTTTAATGGGTAAAAACACCACGCAAGCAAAACAATGGATTGAAAAATGTTACCCGGACTCTTGTCCATCAAAAGCAACGATTTGTCGGTGGTTTGCCGAGTTTAAACGTGGTCGTACCGACACAAATGACGCGGAACGCTCGGGTAGACCTGTGGAAGCCGTTACACCGGAAAATGTGAGTGAAGTGACAAAAATTATAATGAAAGATCGTAAAGTGAAGCTCCGTGAGATTGCTGAGATGACACAGATATCATATGGAAGTGTATTTACTATCCTTCATGAAAAATTGAGCATGAAAAAGGTTTTTTCCAAGTGGGTGCCGCGATTGCTCTCGATGGAACAAAAACAGCAACGAGTCGATGATTCAGAAAGCTGTTTATCGCTATTTACTCGCAACAAAAAAGATTTCTTGCGTCGTTACGTGACCATGGACGAAACATGGATACATCACTACATTCCAGAGTCGAAGCGGCAGTCATCTGAGTGGCGCACAGCCGGCGAAAGCCGTCCGAAACGTCCGAAAACGCAGCAGTCAGCTGGCAAAGTCCTGGCGTCAGTTTTTTGGGATACACATGGCGTGATTTTCATTGACTACCTCGAAAAAGGTAAATCGATCAACAGTGATTATTATATTGACTTACTGGTGCTTTTGAAGGAGGAAATCGCAAAAAAACGACCGCACATGCAGAGAAAAAAAATCCTTTTTCACCAAGACAATGCACCCTGCCACAAGTCGATGAAAACAATGGCAAAATTGAACGAATTGGGTTTTGATCTGCTTCCCCACCCCCCATATTCGCCAGATTTAGCCCCCAGTGACTACTGGCTCTTTGCTGATCTTAAAAAAATGCTCCAGGGAAAAAGATTTGGCTCAAATGAGGAGGTCATCGCTGAAACTGAAGCTTATTTTGAAGCGAAAGATAAATTTTTTTATAAACATGGTATTGAAAAATTGGAAAAGCGTTGGAACCATTGTATCACCCTAAAAGGTGATTATGTTGATGAATAAAAAAAAATTTTGCAAAAAAAATGTTGTTTTCATTGTTAGTCTCGGGACTTATTGATCCATGTGTTACATATTCTCAGAAGAGCTCAAACACAATTATAGACCTTTTGTGTTATACTTCCATCAAGGATTTGGGAATACACTTTGATAGCAAGTAAGAATAGAGTATGTTGGTCAGGTCACCACTTTAACTCTGAGAATGTTGTTTTATTATAAGCAATTTCTAACATAAAAACACTTTTATAATAGAAAATCATGTGTGATTTAGTAACACGGTTTTTGCATTTGTATTCATCCATTACTAAAATTACAGAATGATATGTATGTATTTATTCCCTCACCGAAGTTATAATTACAATTTATTGTTGAACAAGTTTAATATGATGGAGCAGGTTTTCATATAACTTAGTCTACAAAAATTTTGATATATACAAGTACCAGCTAAATCATGTTTTTTGGTTACTTGTATCTTTTCCAAACAATATTATACTTTTTATCTGTCAACCCCAAGATTATATCGTTTATCGTTCCTCACTATTTCATGATACTTTAATACATCTCTCTAACTCTTCTAAAAATCTATTCTCAAATAGAGGAATGTAATGTAATAATGCACACATATTCTTTCTTCTTGTAACACGTTTTTCGCCTCAATATTGAAATACGTTATATTTATGTTATAAGTACATAACGTTTTACACTTCCGTTTTTTCTGCAATCTTAACACATATGATGGTAATAAGTATTGTTTCATTACTAACTTTCGAAAATTGAAATCTTTAAGCAATGTTATAATACTAGAAAAAGTCCAGACAAATATATTGACTACAATATATACATATATACACTGCAGGCCATAAGTTTGGAATCACTTGCATAAGTTAGGAATCACTTCTGAATATAATGAAAATATTGTAGTGGCTTTAACAAACATTGTAAAAATAAAACAATATTAATATACCAAAACGTTTTATTATAAAATAAGCAGGAAAAAAAGCAAATTTTATTTATTTACATCCACTTATTTTTATTATCAACTAAACGGACTTTTCATCGAAATACCCTCCTTTTGCTTTAATGACGGCAGCACACAATCGCGGTAAACGAGACACTAATTTTGTAAGGGTTTCATTGGGTATATTTGCCCAAGAATCTTGTATAACTTGCCACATGTGAGTCTGGGACGTCGGACACTTTTCACGCACTTTTCTCTCCAACTCTTCCCACAACAGCTCTATTGGATTGAGGTCTGGCGATTGTGCCGGCCAAACCATGTTTTGTAAAACACCGTCAGCTTCCTGTTGTTGGAGATATCCTCTACATAAATGAGGAGAATGTTTTGGGTCGTTGTCTTGCATGAATATAAAGTTTTCTCCAAGTAATCTCAGACCGGAGGGCACAGCGTTGTGTTCGAGAATCTGTCTGTAACCCTCCTTTTTCAAAACTCCGTCGATTTTCACCAGATCTCCTACACCAGCCGAAGAAAAACATCCCCAAACCATTACAGATCCGCCACCATGTTTTACCGTGGGCAGCACACATTGCGGTAACATTTTTTCCGTAGCAGTTCTTCTTACAAATATCCGACGTCTGGAACCGAAGACCTCGTACTTTGATTCGTCGGTCCATAGTACTTTTTCCCACTGTTCTATGGTCCAATCTTTGTGTAACTTAGCCCATTGTAGCCTTTTTATTTTATTTTGCGGACGTAGAAGCGGTTTGCGAACTGCTACACGTCCCATCAGTCCAGCCGCTCTGAGCCGCCTTTTTACTATGGTTAAAGAGATCCGAGTTTCACGCTCCCTGTTAAACTCACCGCGGATTTGCGAGGCCGTTAATCTTCTATCTCTTTTCGACGTCAATATAATTGTCTGATCTTCTGCAGGAGTTGTAATTTTTGGTTTTCCTGATCGTTTTCTGTCCGTATACCCTCCAGTAGACTGGTATCTTTTAATTGTATTTTGTACACCTTTGTACGATATCTTCATTCTTTTCGCGATATCCCGTATAGAATCTCCCCGATTATGATGACTAATAATTTCTACACGTTTTTCTAGCGATATCTGCTTTCTCTTCGCCATAATCAAACGATGTTTACTGATTCTACACACTTTTATGTGTTTACACACTTTAAATGATACGAAGCAACTAAAATATTCTCATTACTTCAAAATGTATAAATACTTATAAATATAAAAACTAAATGTAATTACAAAAGGTTTATGCGGAAGGGTCTGCAATAAAATTTGTCCATTCCAGGTAATCGTTCATTATGCAGAAATATTACCTGCTCGAATAAATAATACCGCACGCAGAGTTTCCTTAATCTCTGGTTATTTTCCAACTATTAATGCATTTAAAACTACATCTTTTATGTAAAGCTTTATAATGTACTTAAGAATAATCCTTTGTACTTATATCAAAGTAATACGAACGTAACATAGATAAATTTTAATTTTTATGAATTTACTGGAACTGATTCCAAACTTATGGCCTGCAGTGTATATATATATATATATATATATATATATATATATATATATATATATATATATTCAATCTTAAGTACGTATGTACACAGAATAAGCTGACATATCTTCAAAAGACTTCGAAAGGCAAGGTGCTAAAGAAAAGTTAAAAACTATCGACTGGTTTAGTTTATCTATCGCAGTGCTTTATTTGCTTTTTTATACATACCTAATTTTATTTATTTATTTATTTATAAAGAATCTAAACAACGCCAACCTTAACACTAATGCCTTTCTTTAATCCTTTTGTGCTTATAAAGCTTATTTACACTCGCATTTATATACAACATACCGATATTTGTCAGCATGTTTTTTAAAAATCTTTCAGATTTTCATATTTGCATTTGATATTTTTAAAATAGTTTTCCATGCTTTTGCTTTCTTTTATCTCTTTTCCATTGTTGTCTTGCAAAGTGTTGCAATCTTTTGCAATTTTTAAGCATTTTTGGACATTTCTGGATTTTTCGTTTTGATTTTGTCGAACCTCATAATTTCGTGTTTTTAATTGATTTTAAATATGTCTTTCTCCTTTGTTCTTATCTCTTTTCATAGTGTAACTCTAAAATGATTGTTCTCAAATAGAATACTATTTTTCTCCATCTACATTGTTGTATCCTTTTATAGAACACAAGTTTTTCAGTTTCTTATAATTAAATTCTTTCAATTTCGTTAGATATATCATTCATCTCACGCTTAGAAAATGTTCATTGCATTTTTTTCTCGCTTTTTTGTCCTTCTCTTATGATTCTTGCTTTGATAATTTTCGAATTTGGTTACGTGACTATTCGAATATTATATACATAACACCATCTTTTTAAGTTGATAATACAAATCAAAGTTTCTACTTTATTTCTTTTCATTTAAAAAGGAAGTATTTAGTAATATGATGTCCTTATTTTAATAGGTCAAAAGTATTTTTTATTTTTTATTTTTTATAAGTTTCTAAAGTATCGTTCGTGATTCTGAATTTTCATTATTTTACAATTGTGTTGAAATGTAGTTCGTATTTCTTTTCTAATGATACCTCAAAGTGTCCTATACAACTATTATTTTATTTAATCTGCTTTTGTGATCCACGAATAAGTCTATATATGGAAATTTGATTAAAAAAGCTATTGTAATATTGTAATAATGATTTACGTTAGGACGTAATATAAAATAATATTGCACTATTTATTCAAAATTCATTCTTAATACTTAGCACGAGTTGCGCTGCATCGATAATTACCTTGATTTAATAAATCTGAATGCAATGTTGTTTTATATGCGAAGTACAACTGTTATTATCTAGGTGTCACGTTTGATAGTAAATTCAGTAAATTTACATTCACATGTCACCTAAAAAATATGATTTCTTCATCTAGAAAATCATTGAGATTAGTTATTTATAACACTAATAGATTTCAAGCAAATAAGTCGCATGGTAAATGTGATTGATATGTATGTACTCAAGCACTGAGAAGCTAGTACCTTTCACACGAAATTATTCTTTTAGTTCAGGAACTCTTTGGAAGGTGGTTGTATCGAAATGTCTATAAAAAATCGTAAATTCGCAATTGTATGCACATACGCTTTTTCCATCTATGTACTGTGTGATGGCGGAATGGTTTTGGTTTACAAGACTTGAACACTTCCAATTTAAATTCTCCAAGTATGTTTATTGATTTTCGGAATATTGATATTGTTGGTATAAAATTTACGCAAAACAGTTTTTCATTTTATGTTATTTCTTGTTATTTCTGATCTTACTTGTAATGTTGTCAAATTTATCAAAGAAGATGCTCATAATCCTGCATTACTAATTAATTTTTCTAACGGAAGAC
Source organism: Dermolepida albohirtum (assembly GCA_031893035.1). Classification (NCBI taxonomy): domain Eukaryota; kingdom Metazoa; phylum Arthropoda; class Insecta; order Coleoptera; family Scarabaeidae; genus Dermolepida; species Dermolepida albohirtum. The sequence goes on along the minus strand of JAVIWB010006894.1, from coordinate 15,651 downwards.
CATAATCAGATTAAATTCTACGATTTTCATAAAGCGAATTTCCTTAATACATACAATACCTTGTTTTAAACAAGATAGAACGTCTTGTATGCTCATTCCGACGTTATAAAGTTTCCACGATATTCTTTATTCCGTTTTTGATGTTCATGTTTTAAAACCCGTTAGTGCATTTAAGTGAAATCATATAAACTTAAGTATAAATAACGGGTGTTTTTTTTAGAGTTATAGAACTTTGAAATGGAATAAAACAAATATGATTTTTTTAAATTGACATGAAATTTACTTTATTCGAAAGATAATCTTCTGGCATTATAATTTAAATATGGCTTCTGGCATATGACCGCCACGGCTGGCTCGGACGTAGTCTAATCTGGAGGGCCAATTTTCGATGACTTTTTCCAACATTTGTGGCCGTATATCGGCAATAACGCGGCGAATGTTGTCCTCCAAGTGGTCAATCGTTTCGGGCTTATCGGCGTAGACTAGCGACTTCACATATCCCCACAGAAAATAGTCAAGCGGCGTTAAATCGCACGATCTTGGAGGCCAATTCACGGGTCCGAAACGTGAAACTATGCGGTTACCAAACGTTTCCTTCAATAAATCAATTGTGGCACAAGCTGTGTGACATGTTGCGCCGTCTTGTTGAAACCACAACTCTTGTACATCATGATTGTTCAATTGAAGAACGAAAAAGTCAGTAATCATGGCTCTATAGCGGTCACCATTGACTGTAACGTTCTGGCCAGCTTCGTTTTTAAAGAAGTACGGACCAATTATTCCACCAGCCCATAAAGCACACCAAACAGTCAGTTTTTCTGGATATAACGGTATCTCAACATACACTTGAGGATTATCATCACTCCAAATACGGCAGTTTTGTTTATTGACGTATCCATTCAACCAAAAGTAAGCTTCATCGCTAAACAAAATTCGATTATGAAAATCGGGATCAATGGCAATCTTGTTTTGGGCCCATTCACCGAATCTATGCCTTGCTAGGTGATCGTGTGGCTTCAATTCTTGCACGAGTTGGATTTTGTAAGCACGCAAACCTAGATCTTTCCGCAAAATCTTCCATAAAGTGGATGGACACATATCCAATTCCTGTGCACGATGGCGGATAGACTGATTCGGGTCTTCCTCTACGCTACGCTCTACAGCAGCAATGACTTCTTCTGTACGCACTGTACGACGTCTCTCTGGATGCGTGTTATCATTTAGAGTATACGTGGTGCGAAAACGTTCCATAGTTAATCGAATTAATTGCTCTGATGGACGATTATGTTGACCGTAATATTGACGTAGTGCGCGATACGTATTTCGAACAGAACCATGATTTTCAAAATAAATTTGCACAATTTGCAAGCGTTGTTCAGGCGTCAGTCTATTCATGTTGAAATGACAAACCAAACTAAATATAAATCACTTAACAGCTGACAAAATGGCCGCCAGTTAAAAAAGTGTTGCCAACTTAAAGTTCTATACCTCTGAAAAAGCACCCGATATTATAAAGACTAAAAGGTAGTAAAAACGGACACTCCCCTCAACAAGAGCAGAAATTAAGATGCAAATTTCTCGAGCTTCTTATCCCTCTTTATTCGTGATAAAAAAAAACTGCTCGTATTCTAGATAAAATGTATTACAACACTAGTATCGCAATTTATTGTGAATGACTTTACTAACTATTATAATTGTATATACAAACTCTTCCCCTCTCAATGCTTTTCACACCCTGTAATTTAATGATCAATGCCTTCATATTGCCAATGTAACTGAGTAAGAGGTTTTGTCCTATATTTGAAAACTTGAAGACAGCCATACAGCTGGAGATGATAATAACCTCTACCTTTGGGAAAGATATTTAATTATACACTAAAAACGTCTTTATTTCTGGTGTTGTTATTTATCAAATCTTAATTTTGATCAACTTCGCGCGCGAAATTAAATTATCAGAAATACAAAATTTGATTAAAAATAACCTTCTGCTGCAACGAATTTTTAAGTTTAAACACGTCTTTTGGGAACAAAGTTATCATCAACAGTAGAAAAAATAATAACACTTGAAATACCGGCACACTTTATCCAAGTAAAATACATTACTACTACTATAGTGACGTCATCTGCATAAGCTTCTGTTATGTGAGACTAGATAAAGTATGCTAATATAATTAGATTGCATGTGGAAGGAGTATAGGAGTATATCAAAGAGAGTAACAGTATCAAAAATTCATAAGAAATAATGTAGGGGTAGGCTGTGAGTTTTTTATACCCTTCACTATTTTCCTCATGTGATTACGTCACAGCAGGCGCGAAATTCAAACGCTAACGAGGTAATACTCAGTTCTGAATTGGTATTAAATAGATAAAGAACAAATTTAAACTCATAAATAGCAGTTTTTGACTGATAAAAAACAAGTGTTAGCTGTCAAATAACAGCTTCTAACTGATAAAAAACAGCTTCTAATTGGTAAATAACAGCTTTTAACTCATAAATAACAGCTTTTAACTGATAAACAACAGCTTTTAACTGATAAAGAACAGCAATTAACAAATAAAGAATAATTTTTGATCGATAAATAGCCGGTCGGAATTGATACTGAACTATTCTGAACTATTGGACCAGTAAAAAGTTGTTATCAGATAAAAGCAATTCTTTGTCAGTTAAAAACTGTTATTCGGCAGATAAAATTTTTTATTTATCAGTTAAAAGCTGTTATTCATATGTTATAATATATTATTTATCAGTTAAAAAGTCGTTTTTTATCTGTGTAATATTAACTCAGACCTGTTTGTTATCTCTTTAGTGTTTGACCTGATCACAAGGCAGTCCAGGAAATAAAAACTCACTACCTACCTCTATGTTACTTCTTATGGGTTTTGGTCCCATACTCTCTTTGCTGTACTACCAAACGTTTGGAAAATAACAACAACATATTCTATGATAAAAACTGTTGATATCTCAAATATTTTAAATTATAGTCCCATGCCCATATTATCTAATTTTGCAGAAATTTTGAAATATCAGTTTTTCAAAAATGTTTTCTTCAGTTAGATCTTTCATCTCATCTAATCAATATGGTTTCACACAGCGCAGATCTACTGTAACAAATCTGACTGGTTTCACTGATCGGATTAACTAACTGATTTTTCTAAGTCATTCGATAGCATAGATCATGGCATTATTCTGATGATATTACAGAACTATACTGATTGTTTTCTTTAAAATGCGTGTTGAGGTTTATTACTCTGATACGATTATTTGCTTATTACCTCCCGTCATCTGGTATGCCTCGGGATTCTAACTTGGGACCTCTCTTATTTATTATCTTTATTAACGATCTCATTAACAAAAGTATATCAAATAATTTACTTTTCACTGATAATGTAAAAGTTTCTCGCCTCGCGTATTCTTGGGAGGATTGTGAATAGCTTCAAGAAGATAATAATTAGTATATCCAATTGGTGCAAAACAAATAATCTATTCTGGATTTTTAGAAAACCTAGTACGCTTCTCTTTAATTATAAGCTTGATATTACTCTTTAACATGCACTGGGCACATATATAAGAGATTTGCGTGGATATTTTGATTCTCGTTTTACTTTCTCTGTGCAAATAAGGTAAGACCTGGGCTTCATTATTTGCAAGTAAGATTCCGACTTGAATATGCCAGTATTATTAGATATCTGTGTTATGCAGTGCAAAGATGAGAACTGGATATGAGCCATAGATGTTTTGTAAAATTCTTATGGTTTCAAGCCAGCTTATTTTATCCTTCTCGTAACTTTGACTATGCTACATTTTCGTCTCATTTTGGTATACCTTTTCTATATTTTCGACGTCTTCATTATTTTGTTTATTAAACTTTTCTGTTTCACATTTATTATCGCGTCTTTCTGTCACATATGTACTTGTTAAACCAATGTTATACGTATTTTGTAATAATTTTAATAAAATGTGTTGAACTGTCCATTCGATCGCTCCTCGTACATAGTCCCATTACAGAATCACCGTTATCCTCATAACATATAAATTGTAATATATTGGTAAATTAAATTTTATACTTCCTCGCTACTTGAAAAAGAAATAGTAAGCGAAGAGCGTGTGAAAAATTCATGAAAAATAACCTGTGGCATGTGCTTCCATAAATTATCTATTGAAAAAACGTTATACATACAATCATTCCGAGGGAATTTAGATAGCTAAACAAGATGAACAGAAAGTATTATATAGTTTTAAGGCCTTACATCTACATAGTTTGCGAAACGTTTCAATTTTCCTATTATTTACTTCTTTCTTTTAAACAAAACGCATCGATTACGTATACACTGTATTTTTTATTCATCTATATGATGCTTGTACGTTGGACAGCGTGCTAACATGTGCGAGAACTGACATTAAAAATCCATTAGCCCATTAGCAAAAAAAATCTGGGCACTGATCGAGTCATCAGGTGCGTAAATAAAAACAGAACGGAGAAACGATCAATCTTTTTGGACCAGCGGGTGTCCCATTAGCCGCACGAACCCCCTCCTAATTGATCTATCGGACATTCAGTGCTCATATGTACACTTACAGTAACAATACAGGCTCAGATTGGCAAGCTACAACCGATACTTTGACGTTCAAATTTTCAAATTTAAAAATATACAACATGCTGTTTAAGCGATTATTAATTTGTCTTTTATTAATTGGGGCGAACACATCTGTCGCCTTCGAAAATTCAAATTAAATCGATGACAATACTAATGATCCAACCTGCTGCATACATTGTTTACATGTTGAAAAAATGCCAGTGAAGTGTTATTAAAGAGTTGTAATTGGTTTACGATTTAACAGATTTAATAATAACACAAATATTTTTGCATAAAATGTCATTCCACTTTCCCAGTTTTTTAGAATTAGAATTAATTACGATATATTAATTTGCGCTCCTACTGAATGAAGAAATTCAATAATAAAAACTATGGCAAGTATGTTAAATGATATTAAGTTAAGACAAGGTAGTAAGTAGTTGGTTATTTGATTGGCTTACGAGTTAGAACCGCGTCCTCGGTACTTGTGCTGCCAATTTAACTGCTGTTACTATTGTCATTGTTTTACTGAAACCCGGTATTTGTGTTTCCGATGTTTTGTCTTCAGTTCCATGAGATATCTTCAAGGCTTAACCACTATTACTGCTGTAGTTATAGCAGCAGGCAAAATATCGGCAGCACAAATATCGAGAATTGCACTGAAACTTGAAAACTGACTTCAAGACTGACTTGAAGACATTGAAAATTGAAGACAAAACATTAGCAACATAAGTATCAAGGACGTGGTTTCAAATCGGAAGCTAAGATGAAGTAGCCACGGATAAAACGCGGAAGTATACAAGCTAGTATTTGTTTCTCATATTTAGAATGAAATATTTTTAAAAAGAATTTACAACAAAGCAATGGTCAAGCTATTTAAGAAATAGTTATTTTGAAAGTAGTTTAAAACCTTATTTTATAATCAAATTACAAAAATTATATTAGTTAAAGGACATGCGCAAACGAGCACTAAAATTTTCCTTCTCAACCAAATTCAATAAAAGATTTTAAGAGATAATATGTATATATAACAGGAGTACAGAAATGGTATTATGAAAATTTATTGGAAGACGGGAATATGAAACAAGCAAGTAGCAGAGCTGACCTTATCGTTTGTTCCAGTACCTAAAAAAAATAGAAAAACGCAAAGCCTCTGAGGAAGATATATTATTGCAAAAATACATTGTTCGTAATTAAAGAAGTAAGTATTATGCTAAATAATTATAATAAAATATAGTAAGCTTACAAAAACATATACGAGGGAGCGTTTTTATATTCGCGGAATGAGCGGGTTGTAGAGGGGTGAGTAGGCGCATTGGGGGCGTGGCCTGTGCAGCGACTCATGATTAGTATAAATACGAAGTTTCATTGTTATTAGACAGTTAGTCTTTGAGCTATCGTCAACCAAGTAACATAATCAGGAGTGAAAAGTGAAATATGGAAAAAATCGAATATCGTGCCGTTATAAAGTTCCTTACCAGGCAAGTAAAATCAGTCGCGACCATAATGAATGAGATGTCATTGGTTTACGGCGACTCTTGTCCAGGAAAAACCATGGTGTACAAGTGGCATAGGTTATTTAAACAAGGAAGGGAATCCCTTGAAGACGACCCGAGGCCGGGCAGGAGCATTGAGGTGACCACGCCAGCACTTATCCAAAATTTGAACAAATTGTACTGGAAGATGCTCGACTAAATAAGAAACAACTCGCAGAAATGGTTGGAGTATCCGATACAACAATTTTTAAAATCCTACACGATCATCTCGGCATGTCTAAGGTCAGCGCAAGATGGGTGCCGAGAATGCTCACGCCGCCGCAAAAACAAGAGCGCGTAGAGTGTTCGCGTGCATTTTTGGACCTCTGTAATGAAGACAAGGATGGTGTATTGAGTGGAATTGTTACTGGAGACGAAACTTGGGTTCATCATTATGAACCTGAGTCCAAAAAAGACTCCATGCAGTGGCATAAAAAGGGCACAGCACCTCCCAAGAAATTTAAAGTGTCATAATCAGCTGGGAAACTCATGGCAACGGTATTTTGGGACTCGGAAGGAATATTGTTGATTGATTATAAAGATAAAGGTGTTTCTATAACCGGAGAATATTACGCTTCAATATTAGAGCGACTAAAAGAAGCCATTAAAGAGAAAAGACGGGGAAAATTGACAAAAGGTGTTCTGCTTTTGCACGACAACGCGTCCGTCCACAAGAGCCGCGTTGCGTTAGCTGCCCTGCATAAGGTGGGCTTCGAAATTGTGCATCACCCACCCTAGAGCCCAGACCTGGCCCCGAGTGATTATTACCTGTTTCCGAAAATGAAGAAAGAGCTGCGGGGTAAAAAATTTACTGCCGATGATGAAGTCAAGGAGGCAGTTTCGGCGTATTTTGCAGATAAAGAGAAATCATTTTTTTATGAGGGTATAAATAAATTAATTGAAAGATGTGAAAAATGTATCCGTCTTGCAGGTGAATATATTGAAAAAGAAAAATAATTTGGTTTTTTTACTTCCACCCCTTGTCCCCCATTCCGCGAATATAAAAACGCTCCCTCGTACATAAAAAAATATTCAAAACTGTGATAATTATATAATAAAAAAAGAACTAAGTATGCTCACGCTATGTCCATTCTTCATTAATCTTTTGAATTCGTATTTATCTGAGAGTCACTATGTTTTCTTCCTTACTTACTTTTTTCATTTATTTGAGTTTATGTCTTTAACTGATGTTTCATCTTTGGATACACTTTTATGATCATCTGTCATAGATTTCCAAGATGAGAGCGCCCTGAAAAAAAATTGTTAGAGATATAATCTTACCTGATTATTTGAGTTCAACTTGTTGTGTATTATTGAAAAAAGTTTTTTTTTTTATGTATTTACTTACAGATTTTTAGGTTAAGTTAGTTTTTAGGCATTTTCTTTTTTTGTCAATTTGTTTGTTAGTTTCAGGGTGCATAGGAAGAACAACTTTGTTTGAAGTTGATATGCACCCTGTGATTTCCAGGGGGAGAAGAGGGGAAAAAAAATTATGGAAATTGTATTTTGATTTATTGTAGGGATAAATTCGTATACTTCTTTCTTTTCTTTTTTGAAATAAACTATTATTATTATTATTATTATTATATGTCAAAGTTATTTTAATCATCATATTCTTGTTCAAATGAGTAGTTTTTGAATTTATGAATTTGCCCAAAGATTGACACACTTATTTACAAAAGAAAATGGATTGCCAAGTAGAAAGAAACGAACATTTTTGATATATTCTTTTGCTCGAGTTCAACGCCTCTAGAACTATTTGTGCTGTTTACGGAAAAAAAAGGAAATTAGAAAGAGTACAGCACAGAAATTAGATTCTCGACTTTAAAAGAGACATTTTGACATAAACGATTCGCAACCTTCAGGAAGGCTAGCGAAGTTTCATTAAAAACACCTGAATGCTGTAATTCATGATGATTTGCGCCAATGAACTCGAGACTTGGTCATCATAATGGATTCTATCCAATCGATCATAATGCGACATTTGCACTCCAGTTGAGTTCAATAAAAACACTTCGAATGATGTACACTGATGTACGAATGATATGCTTTGTTTTTTCTCTTACTCTGTGTTGGTGTATGCTAAAATCTTGAAGAACTTGTTCTACGATCCCATCCGATCTTGATGTGCAGACCCTTCAAAAAAATATATAAAACATATAAAATTTTAAAACTCAATGTAGTAAGTAAATATGTTACTGTACCCTATGTAAATGCACTATCTTTCTGTTTCACAGATGATCGACTTCTAACTCGGTCATATCTAAAACATCTGTTGTTTCCTGAAAGTTCTGACTTTTCAACTTGATGAAATTTATCTACTTAGTGGGTTAGACTAGCATAGCCCCTTGGAAAGATATGGCTACTGTGTTACTCGTCTCTCTTCAGACTGTGTCAAGATGTTGATAAATATAAGGAAAGGAACAACGACATAATATAGACATTCTGGATGGATAATTAAAGAAGTTCAACATGAAAATAAACATTTGCACAACCAAAACCAATTATAACAAAGGAAGAAAAATATAATATCGTTAAAGCTGGACATACAGTATAATTGGTTAAAAGTTTAAAGTACTTAGTCACTTCTATATAAGAGGGTGGAAGAGTAGGAAAAACGGAGAAAATGTTAAATGTTCTGAGGAGACCTTTCTTGAGTAATAAAGAATGTTCAAAGATAAAAAAACAGAGGTTATAGAGAAAGTGGTGTCTCCGACTCAATACGTGGATATAATACCTGGTTAACAACAAAAAAGAAACAGAAGTCGTATGTATAAATTCTGACATTTTCGAGAAAAATCGAATAGATAAAATAAGAAATGCAACATAAATAAAATATTTAAATATAAAACAATTGATCAAAAATACAAAGACAACTGGGGTGGTTGAGCACATACACGTATATGTATATACAGGATGCCAATCAAAAGAATAACAAGGAAGGATACGAAGCAAAACCCTATTGGAAACAACAGGCGAGAAAGATCTAGAAAATCTTAGGAGGATAAGTTAGGCAAATTGCAATAGAAGAAAATATATAGTATAATGTACAGGCACAAGAAATATATTTCGAAATAGAAAAAAATGAAGAACTTCCAACCCTACTCAATAGTCGTTCATTAAAAGGTAGAAAGGTTATAAGAATAGGATAGGATATGATAGGATTATATTACATTGCATCATATTGTTCTGTAAAATTTAATTCTATTGGACAACAGTATTTAAAAAAGTAAAAATTGAAAAGTATCAAATATCATTTACATCACCAAAAGAATAACAATAAAGTATACGGGGCAAAACTTTATTGGAAAAAACAGGTGAGGAAGATCCAGAAGGACTTGGAAAGTTAAGTAAAGTAAATTGCATTAGAAAGAAATATATAATGTACAGACAGAAATATATACCAAAATACAAAAAATTAACAGATCTTAATTCAATAGTAATATACTGAAAGATCGAAAAGTTATAGGAATAGGATAGAATTATATTATATTTAAAAATACGAATGTAAAAATATAATTTGTATTACATAATATTGTTTTGTAAAATTGAATGCTAATGAGCAAAAAATTTAAAACAATATAATTTACACCACATGCTACGAGAGATGTTACCTTAATATTGAATGTATTCAATATGCTGTAATTTATTCATGATCCATTTTCATTTCATATTCTGTGGGTTTACCACAAATGATAAACCAATTTTGAAAGCATATATCTGTGAACTGAAGAAGACGTTTAGTAGTGAATCATACTTATTAGCTGTGTACTAGTACAAGTAATTTGCTTTTAACAACGTATCTTCGAAGAATTAGTCTCATATATGTTATGGTGTACAATTGCTCTGGTATCGTATTGACAGAGAAAAATACTCTCGCCGCTGTTGGTTCCAATTAACTGATCCTGAATGTGATTTCATCTCACATCATTTAATTGTAGAGTAGCTATATGCTCACTGGATGTTCTATAACTTACTTTTAGAGAGATATTGTTAATTGGTGTGAAGCACTTTCATACGTTTTGCTACCATATCCTCTTACCTAGTTTACAATGTTCTAATAAATGAGGAAATTTGAATGTATTCATATGACTGAGGCAATATGTTCAGCCAATTGCTAGCTAATTTCACCGCTGAAACTAATCCTGAATGATTATGGTACAACCGATTGCGACAAAAATACAAACAGGGTACAAAACTCCAAGTAACACAATATCTAGTTAAGCATAGAATATAGACTGATGTTCTGGACGAGAAATATTGTTGAACATTGTTTCACCCTGTTCTATAAATTTTCCAGACGCACGTCCTATTAATTTGTTGCACACTTTTGCCTTTTATAGTAGTTAAAATATATATTTCTTTACTTTCCTTTAAACTGTGAATGGTACATTTTGGTGTCCTTCAAAAGGCCTATGATAATGCTCTTCAACATATCGCATATTGTTTCAACTTAACACCAAACAATTTCTTAAGAGTCACCTATTTGGCGAAATAAAATATTAAGAAACTAGCAATTATATTCAAATTATATTGCAATATTCTTGATATTACATATTTAAAATGAGGAATAGGTTACGCAATGTAACGTAATACTGTTTCATAAACAAACAGTAAGGCATAAATTCCTAAGATATGCGACATAGCGTTGTATTTCAAGAAAGTAAACTTCGATCCAAATAACATTTTGCATTAAAAATAATTTGTTTTTTCTTTCCTTTTTAAGTAATCACCTAATTAAATATTGTTGGACGATAATGTACTTTGTAAGTATTTATTCAGTGGATCTATTTTGGGACGTCTCATAGTACGTACATATTGTATAAATTACAAGCCACTTTATATGCCCTGTAAGCATAATTTATTATGACTGTTTAAAGGTGCAAATGTAAAGTGTCATTGTAAATATGAAAATTAAATAGAAAAATTCACAAATTTCTCCTGGGTGAAGATTCTAGCAATTTCAACATTTGCATAATATCAAAAACCATTAGCAATTAATTACACAGATTATATACGTGTAATTCAAAACCAGTTAATGAGATTATGGAAGCAGCTTTTGGTAAAAGAATAACAATTATGTCACCAAGAAGACACCAGTAGACTATTAGATATAAATTCATCAAAAATACGGTTAAGGTGGACATGTTGTTGCATAAGTCGAATTATTTTCCCTTTTGTAGCGATAAAATTATGCTGTAAAAATGAAGGAAATATGTGAAAATATGTCTTTAATTTTGACAATTATGTACGTATGATGAAAATTTGTGCCGAATGGATATCTCTATCTCCTAATTTACTTAAAAAAATACTTTTTTATATTTACGCAACACTTGTAATCGAAGTCGATATTATATATTTAAAAGTTGTCGAAAAGAGATTTAATTTCATTCTAAAACAGCGAAACGGTGAATTATTGTTCAATCCAAAACTAGAACTCGAAAAATTTAACTCAGTTTTTCTCGTGATGTCGGAGAAATAAAATCAGAGGATTATTGGAATGTATAAATTGTTCGAATACAAAAAATTGAAAATTGCTAATAGAAAAACTTTTAATTTTTCCTTCCAACTTTAGGTTCTGTGAGCGATAAATATTAAGAGTAACTTCATCACAATATATAGCGTGCATATAGAACAGCATGAATGATGAATCTATGGTAATTAATTGCAAGTGTGTTCTTTTTTACAAAAGGAGTGTTCCCAAAGTATTAATGAAGAGGAAATTTCTCAATTAAGATAGACATACATATACTTTCGAAAACTGTATGTATACATATACGTTGTGCAAGGCAAAAGTCTGGGATAAAATTCATGTTATATTAATATATTTTTATTTATTGTAATCTATCTAGAGTAGGAACAATGTAGATCTTACAAAACATTAATACATTTCTTATAAAGAGTGTTTCAAATTGCGCGTTTTTTTAAAGAATAATTAAAATATAGATGGAGCATTGTATGTGGGCATTTAAAAAGTGCGTTGTATAACATTTATAAAAGTGGCTTCACATACGGTACAACAACGCGTTCAAATTGTTGAATTATTTTACGAAGATCAGCGTTCTGTGAAAAGAATTTTCAGAAAATTACATGAATTTTATGGTTTACATAATCGTCCATCTGAAAGCACTATTGGTCGAATGATTAAAAAATTTCAAGAGACTGGTTCCGTGGAAGATAAAAAAAGTGAAAAATACAGTCGTAGTGGTCGTTCAGACGAAAATATTGGTTTGGTTCGTGAAAGTGTTGCTGAAGATCCTGAAATGTCCATTAGACGACGTTCACAACAACTTCGACTTAGTTGATCAACAACATGGCGTAGTTTACACAAGGATTTAGCTCTGAAGGCATATAAGGTACAAATAACACAGGAACTGAAGCCATTAGATCATTTAAAACGTCGTTCATTTGTCAATTTCACCAATAAATAACAAGCTGATTTTTCTCAAGGAATAATGTTTTCCGATGAGGCACATTTTGAACTTGGTGACTATGTTAATAAACAAAATTGCCGTGGGGTGAGGAAAAGCCACGAATTATTCATGAGAAACCTATGCATCCTAAACGAGTTACTGTTTGGTGCGCATTATGGTCAAGTGGTGTAATTGGACCTTACTTCTTTGAAAATGGTGCTGGTGAAGCTGTAACTGTCAATGGTGGTCAATATCGTCGGATGATAATCTAATTTTTGTGGCCTGAATTAATGAATGTTGACCTAAAAGATATGTGGTTTCAACGGGATGGCGCTACACCTCACTTTGCACACGAATCAATTGATTTATTGAGAGAAAAATTTCCTGGACGTGTAATCTCATGAAACGGTGATGTTATTTGGCCACCAAGATCATCTGATTTGACACCGTTAGACTATTTTCTTCGGGGTTATGTTAAAAGTCAGGTTTATGAAAATAATATACAATCAATTCCTGCTTTGAAAGATGAAATTATTCGTGTCATTGGTGAGATTACAGCCTCAATTATGTCAAAATGCCATTGAAAATTTTAACAAAAGAGTGGACGTCTGTGGAGCTGCAAGAGGAGGCCATTTAGCAGATATTATTTTTCGTATATAAATGTCATAACTGATACTTCAATTACCAATAAAAAGTTTTTTAAAGCGAATGCAAATTATGTGTCTTATTTATTCTTTTTTTATTCCTCTTTAAACCATAATAAATATTTATCAACATACGTTCAACAGTTTTTTTATGACATTAGTACGAATGGTAACCCTACCAAAATGCCATACTCTAATTTGCATCCAAGTAAAGGAAAAAGTAATATGTATAATAAACTCTTGACAGTTGCGAAAGATAAATCTATGTTTCCAAAAATCTGATTAAAAAGGCTCTCAAATGTCCGAGCAGTCATCCACTAGTCTTTTAACAATAGAAAAGGCGATCTTTTAGCCCTTGAAGATTTATGAGTTTCTTCGAGAATACTTTCCCTTTTAAATCTCTCCAAAGGAAGTAGATAAGGAGAGACAGATCATAAAATTGTGCTGACAACTCCAAATTGCAAACTCATCAGTTATCGAATGTTTTGGATAGATATTGCGGGACAGAAAATGCATAATGTGGTGGCGAAATAAGAAATTGAAATATTGAATATCTAAATGATCTTCATTTGGCAATATTTAAGCACAAAGGGCGAAGAAAATCAATAGCTTCGATATAAATGTCATCTTAAAAGATGAATACTGGTAAAACTAGTCTAAATATTTAATTTGCGCGGATATTATGTATCACTCACGAATCCAGTGAGGATTTTCAGGACGTTCAAAAACGTGTGAACTTCATTAAAAAAGTATATGATATGATATTGGATGACTTTTTGAGTAGAATTTCACGAAGTAGCAGATGTTTTACACATTCTATATGGATCAGCAGTTTCGATTTTATATGTGAAAAAATTGTACCGGATACCACATTTGTTTATTTGTTGACTGACATAATAAACACGAACGAGAATGCATTTTAACCCTCAATTTAGTGAAGTTAAGACATGACTTGATAGACTATTGGCGGCACCTGTATACGCTATTACACAACCGAAATAGAGCAGCAATCGAAACAGTTGATTGAGGTTGGCACGAGTGTTCCCAACAGGACAAAGACCGTATATTAAACAGGAAAGGCTATGGTTACTATTTTTCGGAACTGTACTGGGAGTGGGATTATTCCTATAGATGATCCTCACAAAGTTAAAAGAATAACAGGGGAATATTACATCTCTTTTAGATCAATTGCACGATGCAGTAGTATGAAAAAGACTCCACTTACAGAAGATCTGGACGCGTTTTCTTCATTTCCTGGCCCGACATCTACAATTTAATCTGAAAACGTCACTATTCCAAGATAAAACAGCTCCGTGACTTAACAACTTAATAAATCAGATTAATTAATTATTCTTTCAATTGACACCCTCAAATATTATGACTATCACAATCATTCTCGATAAATTCGTCTGCACGAATAACTTTGTAAGGATGAAATTTTTCTTTCTTTAGATTGCTGTGTCGATGGTCTTCTAATTACTATAGTACTTTACTTGCACGATTGCTGGGACACTTGTTATAAAGGCTAACGATATCGTTTAGGTATCTGAAATTTTCACCGTATGAAATTTCTATTTCTTGCTTTTCAGATGAATAAGGGACCATTTTGTAGAGGAAATAATCTAGTACTAAAAGAAAATGATGCTAATGTCAGACAAGCGCATTGTACTCGATACACTTGTTACTATAAACAACGGCATTTAAAAATAATAACATGACTTTTTAGAATATCCTTGTAAAATGTATTCTAACCATTTGCATATATGGCTTTACGACATTCATAAAAGAGTTTAACAACTTCCGATAAGCAAATATAGGTTTGTGATTTAGAAAGTTTGTTGACGATGTTATACCTCACAATGTGGTGGGAAAAGAAATTAGTTTTCATCGTAAACCGATCCGCAAAAAATCGATGTCAATAAAAAAGTACGAATTTTATTTCACACTTTTGCCGCGTACTTTATATAATTTACAAAATGTTTCATAATGAAAACGCAAGCAAATATTTTAGTAAAATTAATATTGTTGTAAGTACCCAGTGTCTTATTTCCTTTCTATATTTAATTACAAAAAATAATTACGTTCGATTAAGGACACTGAATTTAAAACATTATCATGCATAGTGAATTGCTAGGAACACTACATTACATCCTGGGCTCCACGTAGGTCATAATTCCAAAATATTTATTTTAATATTTTTGCGTGTAATTATCCCTGATACCCCATTACTACCCCCTACTTAATGCAGGTATAAAAATTAATCCCGTGAAATGGAACCGTCATTTAGATTTCGGCATTTGAAGGGATCACACATCGAAAGAACACAATCGCGTTATCTGTGTGACTCATTAGCAAACTTAATTAAGCTAGGCATTTCCCGAAATTATTTGTTTTGTTGATTGTTGTACAATGGAACTCCGGGAAGCAGGTGTGTAGTCTATTCCTGTTTACCTTTTTCATGATAATATTCTATAATATTTAAAT